>JAKSZT010052545.1:0-17431 GCA_026826555.1 Tolypeutes matacus | reverse complement strand
CTTCCTTCCTTCCTTCCTTCCTTCCTTCCTTCCTTCCTTCCTTCCTTTCCTTCTTTCTTTCCTTCCTTCCTTCCTTTCTTCTTTCTTCTTTCTTTCTTTCTTTCTTTCTTTCTTTCTTTCTTTCTTTCTTTCTTTCTTTCTTTCTTCTTTCTTTCTTTCTTTCTTTCTTCTTCCTTTCCTCCTCATCAGGGTTACCATGAAGAGGTGAACTATGGAGTGATATATTGGTGGACAAGGGAAGCTGACAGTGAAAAGCCCTGCCAGAAGTCTGAGACCTGTGAAGAAGGACATCCTTTTTTCTGTTGTTGTTCTTCTTCTTTCTCTTCTCCTCTTGCTTTATTGCTTTCTTCCTTTTTATCTTTTATCTTCATATATTTATTTCTTTTCGTATTTTTCTTTTCTTTTCTCCTTTTTTATTTTATTTTTAAATATGGTTTTGCTTTTTATTTTCTTTCTTTTAATTTTTAAATTTTTATATATATCTTTCTTTTTCTCTCTCATGTGTTTTTGTTCTTTTATTTTTTCAATTAAATATGAAAAGAGAGATCTTGAATAATATATTACAGGTACTAGGCCCAATGGAAATATGCAGAACATTATACCAAAAAAAAAAAAAATAGCAAGATATACATTCTTTTCAAGTGCTCATGAATCATTCTCCAGGATAGACCACATGTTAGGTCATAGAACAATTCTCAACACATTTAGAAGGATTGAAATTATACAAGGCACTATCTCTTACTACAATGGAATGAAGTTGAAAATATATAGTGTGTAGAGAACTGGAAAATTCACATATGGGAGTTAAACAACACACTCCTTGACATTCACTAGGTCAAGGATGAAATTGCATAAGAAATCTGTAAATATCTCAGAGCAAATAAAAAATGAGAACACACCATATTAAAACATGGAATGCAGTGAAGCTAGTGCTGAGAGGGAGACTTTAGCCTTAAATGCCTACATTAAAAAAGAGAGTGCTAAAATAAAAATATAACTTCACATCTCAAGGAATTAGAAGCAGAATAGAAGTCTAATCTCAGAAAAAGCATAAGGAAAGAAATAACAAAAATTAAAACTGAATTAAATAAAGTTTTGAATAAAAATACAACACACAGAATTAACAAAATGAAAAACAGTTTATTTTGAGAAGATTAAAATTGACAAACCCTTAGCAAGACTAACAAAGAAATAAGAAATAAGGTGCAAATAAATAAATTCACAAATCAGAAAGAATATATCACCAGTGACCCCACTGAAATAAGGAATATCATTACAGCATACTCTGAAAAAACTGTATGTAAACAAGTGGAACAAATTATATTAAATGAGTGAATTTCTAGAAACACACAAATAACCTCCACTGTTGAAAGAATAAATAGAAGACTTTAACAGACCAATCACAGGTAATGAGATTAAATCAGTCAAAAAAAACAAAAAACAAACAAACAAAAAAACACTTAAAAACCAAAAGAATCCCAGGGCTAGGTGGCTTCACAGGTGAATTCTACCAATTATTCTGAAAGAAACTAAAACCAATCCTTTGCAAATTCTTCCAAAAAAATTGAAGAAAATGAATTATTACCAGATTCATTTGATGATGCCAACATCACCCCAATATCACATAAAGACACTACCCCCCCCAAAAAATAGAAAATTACAGACCAATTTCTCTAATGAACTTAGATGCAAAAATTGTTGCAAATCAAATCTAATAACACATCAAATGATCAAGTAAGGGCTATCCCAGATTTTCAAGGATGTTTCAAAATAAGAAAATCAATTAGTATAATATACCACATTAACAGAGCAAAGTAGAAAATTGCCTATCATCTCTATTGAATCAGAAAAGGTATGTGGCAAAATTCAGCATCATTTGTTGATAAAAAACACTTTGCATGATAGGAACTTAAGGAAATTTATTCAACATGATGAAAAGAATATATGAAAAACACACAGCTAATACCATACTTAAAGGTGAAAGGCTAAATTCTTTCCTCTAAGTTCTGGAACAAGACAAGGATGTCCAATGTCACCATTTTTTTTTAACATTGTGTTAAAAATTCTTGTTAGAGCACATAGCAAAAAAAAAAAATGCTTCTGAATTGAAAAGGAAGAAGAAAAATTTTCACTATTTGCATGTGACAAGATCCTATATATAGAAATTCCTGAAAATATTTACAAAAGTTACTATATCTGATAAATGAGTTGAATAAAGTGGCAGGATATAAAAACAACATGCAACAATCAGCAGTGTTTCTATTCAATAATAATGAGCAATATGAAGAGGAATTCAAGTAAAGCTTCCATTTACAATAGCAACTAAAAGAATTGAATTTCTAGGAATAAACTTAACTAAAGATGTAAAGGACTTGTAGGAAGAAAATTACACAATATTGTTTAAAAAATCAAACATCTAATTTAAATGGAAGTATATTATATGTCCATGGATTGAAAGACTATAAACATCTTTAAGAATGCCAATACTACCTTAACCAATTTACAGATTCCATGCAATTCCAATAAAATTCCAACAGCATTTTAACAAAAATAGAAAAGCCAATTATCAAATTTATTTTAAAATGTAAGTGGCCACAAATAGTAAAAAACTTTTGAAAAAGAAAAATGAAGTTGGAGGCCTCACAATACCTGAGTTTACAACATTCTACAAAGCTACAGTGGTCAAAACTGCATGGTATGGGCACAAGAAGAGAATTATTGATGAACGAAACCAAATAGAGAGATCAGAAATAAACCCACACATTTATGGCCAACTGATCTTCAACAAGACTGCTATGTCCTCTAATTTTGGACAGAATAGTTTCTTTAAGAAATGGTGCTGGAGAACTGGATATCCATACCCCAAACAATGAAAGGATCCTATATCACACCCTATAAAAATGTTATCTCAAGCTGGATCAAATAGCTAAATATAATAGACATGGCCATAAAACTCCTAGAAGATAATGTAGGAAGCATCTAGATCACCTTGTGGTAGGCAATGGTTTCATGAACATTAAACCTGGGGTACAAACAATGAAAGAAATATTTATAAATGGGACCTTCTCAAAATAAAAAAAAATGTGCTTCAAAGGAGTCTGTAAAGAAAGTTAAAAAGCAGCTTACACAATGGGAGACAATATTTAGGAACCACATATCCAAGAAGTGTCTAATATCAAGGGTATATAAAGAAATATTACAACTTAATAATGAAAAGGCAAAAAAAAAAAAAACAACAACAACAAAAAAAAACACCTCATTTAAAAATGGGCAACAGAATTGATCAGAAATTTTTCTAAAGAGGAAACATGGATGGTTAAAAAGCACATGAAAAGATGCTCAACCTCACTAGTTATTTGGGAAATGCAATTCAAATTTACAATGAAATATTATTTCACATCTGCTAGACTGGCTGCTATTTTAAAAACCATAAAACTACAAGTGTTGGAGGAGACATTGAAGATGGCATCGGTTTAATTGGATACTCACCATCTCTCTCAAAAAACACAGCTGATTGGAGACAGAATACTGTCCAAGTGAGCTATTCTGGGAGCCCACGGAGTAGAAGCCTTTGGGGCATTGATCTGGAGGGAGTTAGATGGGGAGATAGATTGCTCAAGATAAAACCATAACATAGAAAACAGCAAGGAAATAGGACAGGAAGAAAAAAGTATTGAAGAGAAAACTTAGCACAAACACAAAAACAGCAGCTATACAAAACTCAAGAGCAGAGAGAAAAGCTAATCAACAGAATAAACCTATCAAGATAAATGACTAAGGCCAATAAAAAAATTCCAAACCATACTAAGAAACAGGAAGACATGGACCAGTCCAATGAACAAACTAAAAATCAGGAAGAGATGAAGAACCTCAAACAGCTTAACACAGCTCTCCAAACAAATACCATGGACCAACTTAATGAAGTGAAGGAAGAGATTAAAGATATTAAGAAGAAAATGGGAGACCATACTGAAGAAATTGTAAATACACATAAAAAAGATAACTGATATGGTGGTGATGAATTGCACAATCAAAGAAATGAAAAAGACACTGGAATCGCATAACAACATATTTGAACAGGCAGAAGAAAGAATTAGTGAAGTGGAAGACAGTACATCTGAAAAAATACAGTTAGTGGAACAGATAAATTAAAAAATAGAAAAAATCCAGCAGGTACTAGGGATTTAAATGACAACACAAAATGGACAAGCATACACATTATAAACATCTCAGAGGTAGAAGAGAAGGGAAAGGGAACCCAAGGAGTGTTGAAGTAAACAATGGCTGAAAAATTCTCAACCCTATTGAGGTAGATGAACTTACATGTCCAGGAAGCACATTGCACACCGAACAGTATAAATCCTAACAGGTCTACTCCAACACATCTACTTGTCAAAATGTCAAATTTTCAAGACAAGGAGAAAATACTCAAGGCAGCAAGAGAAAGGAGAACTATCACACACAAGGAAATCTCCATAAGATTAAGTGCTGATTTCTCATCTGAAACCATGGAGACAAAAAGACAGTGGTATGACAAAGTCAATGTACTCAAAGGAAAAACTTCCAGCCATGAATTCTCTATCCAGCCAAGCTTGCATTCAAAAATGAGGGAGAGTTCCAAATATTCACAGATAAGCAGATATAAAGAGAGTATGCCAATAAGAAAATGCACTTCAAGAAACACTAAAGGAAATTCTAAAGGTTGAAAGGAAAAACAGGAGAAAGAGAGTTGGAGGAGAGGGTAAGAAAAACTAAAAGTCAAAAAGAGAAGTAAAAACAACATTTGACATACAAAACTCAAAGAAAATATGCCTGATGTAAGTAATTCCTTGAAAGTAATAGCAATGAATGTTAATGGATTAAATTCACCAGTCGAGACACAGATTGGCAGTATGGATAAAGAAATATGATCCATCTATATGCTGTCTACAAACAACCCACCTTAGACCCAGCGATTTAAGGAGGCTGAAAGTGAATGGCTGGAAAACAATTTTACAAGCAAATAATAGCCAAAAAAGGGCAGGACTAGCTATTCTAATATCAGGCAAAATAGAATTTAAATGCAAAACTATTGTAAGAGACAAAGATGGACACTATATGTAAAAGGGGTAAACTCTCAAGAAGAGAGAACAATCATAAACATTATGCATTTTATTGGTGTGCCTCAAAATACATGAGTCAACTCTGCAAAAACTAAGTGGAGAAATAAATGCCACTACAATTATAGCGGGGGACTTTAATATACCATTATCACATTAGATAGCACATCTAGACAGAGAATTAATAAACAAAGACTCTGAACAATACATTAGAGAACTTGGACCTATTAGACATATACAGAACACTACAATCAAATACAGCAGGATTTACGTTCTTCTCGAGTGCACATGGATCATACTCCAAGATACACCACATGATAGTCCACAGAACAACTCTCAATGAATTCAGAAAGATTTATATTATACAAAGTAATTTCTCTGACCACAATGGAATGAAATTGGAAATCACTAAGGGTCAGAGAAACAGATTAGGCACAAAGATATGGAAGTTAAACAACACACTCTTAGACAAACAGTGGGTCAAGTAGGAAATCTCAAAAGAAATCAGTAACTACCTTCAAAGTAATGAAAATGACAACACAACATATCAAAACCTATGGGATGGAGCCAAAGCTGTCCTGAGAGGAGAATTCATAGCCATAAATACACATATTAAAAAAGAAGAAAGAGCTAAAACTGAAGACCTAACTGCACACTTGGAGGAATTGGAAAAACAACAATAAACTAAACCTAAAAGAAGTACAAAGAAGGAAATAACAAAGATTAGAGCAGAACTAAATGAAATAGAGAATAAGAAAGCACTAAAAAATATAAACAAAACCAAAACCTGAGTCTTCAAGAAGATCAATAAAATTGACAAACCCTTATATAGACTAACAAAGAAAAAGAGAGAACACATGCAAATACACAAAATAAGGAATGAGCAAGGGGATATTATTACTGACCCCAAAGAAATAATGGATATCATAAAAGGATACTTTGAAATGTTATATGCCAACAAGAATGATAACTTAGAGGAAATGGACAAATTTCTAGAAACTCACAAGCAGCCTACATTGATGAAAGAAGAAATTGATGAATTCAACAGTCCAATTACAAGTAAAGAGAGAGACTCAGTCATCAAAAACCTCCCAACTAAGAGCCCAGGACCAGATGTTTTCACAGCTTAATTCTATCAAACATTCCGGAAAGAGCTAACACCAATCCTACTGAAGCTCTTCCAAAAAATAGAAGTAGAAGGAATATTGCCTAACTAATTCCATGATGTCAACATTACTCTAATACCAAAATCAAAGAAATATACCACAAAAAGGAAAAATTACAGACCAATTTCTCTAATGAATCTAGATACTAAAATCCTCAACAAAATACTTGCTAATCACACTCAACAGCATATCAGAAGGATTATACACAATGACCAAATGGTTTTCATTCCAGGTATACAAGGATTGGTCACTATGAGAAAATCATTCAATGAAATACACCACCTCAACAGATTGAAATTAAAAAATCACATGATCATGTTGAAAAGCAGTCGACAAAATACAGCACTCTTTCCTGGTAAAAAAAAAAAAAAAAAACACTGCAAATGATAGGAACAGAAGGAAACTTTCTGAATATGATAAAGGGTATATATGAAAAAACCCAAAGCTAACATCATCTTCAATGGTGAAATCCTAAAAGCCTTCCCTCTGAGATCGGGAACAAGACAAGGATGCCCACTATCACCATTCCTATTTAACATTGTCTTAGAAATACTTGCTTGAGCACTGAGGCAAGAAAAAGATATAAAATGCATCCAAATTGGAAAAGAAGAAGCAAAAATGTCATTATTTGTAGACGACATGATCCTATACATAGAAAGCCCCAAGAAATCTACAACAAAGCTTCTAGAACTTAAAAAGGAGTTCAGTAATGTTCAGGCTATAAGATCAATGCTCAAAAATCAGTAGCATTTCTGTACAACAATAACGAGCAATCTGAGGAGGAAATCAAGAAAAAAATACAATTTACGATACTAACTAAAAGAGTCAAATACCTAGGAATAAATTAAACTAAAGATGCAAAGGAATTATATATAGAAAACGACACGACACTGTCAAAGGAAATCAAAGAAGACTTAAACAATTGGAACAATAGTCCCTGTTCATGGATCAGATGACTAAACATTATCAAGGTGTCTATCCTACCCAAACTGATTTAATGCAATCTCAATAAAAATCAACACTGTATTTTTTAAGAAATGGGAAAAAGTAACTGCAAAATATATTTGGAAAGGTAAGAGGCCCCGAATTGCCAAAGACATATTGAAAAAGAAAAAGGAAGTCAGAGGTATCACACGACCTGACTTTAAAACATACTACAAAGTTACAGTGGTCAAAACTTCATGGTGTTGGCACAAGCATAGACATACTGACCAATGGAACTGAATTGAGAGTTTTGATATAGATCCTCACAAATATAGTCATCTGATATTTAACAAGGTCTCCAAGCCAACTCAGTTGGCAGAGAATGGCCTTTTTAACAAATGGTACTTGGAGAACTGGATATCCATATCCAAAGAATGAGAGAGGAATATCATCTCACACCTTATAGAAAAATCAACTCAAGATGGATCAAATATCTAAATATAATAACCAAAATCATAAATACCTGGAAGATAATATAGGGAAGCATCTACACGACCTTGTGATAGGAAAAGTTTTCATGATCTTTACACTCAAAGCATGAGCAGCAAAAGAAAAAATAGATAAATGAGATCTCCTCAAAATTAAAAATTTCTTCACCTCAAGGATGTTATTAAGAAAATAAAAAGGCAGTCTACACAATGGAAGAAAATATTTGGCTACCATATATCTGATAGGAGCCTAATATGCTGCATATATAAAGAAATCCCACACCTCAAAATTAAATAGACAAACAACTCATTTTAAAAATGGGCAAGTGAACTGAAAAGATACTTCTCCAAGGAAGAAATACAAATGGCTTAAAAGCACATGAAAAAATGCTTGACATTGCTAGCTCTTAGGGAAATGCAAATCAAAACTACAAAGAGATACCATGTTACACCTATCAGATGGCTGCTATTAAAAAAACAGCAGACTATAAGTGTTGGAGATGATGTGGAGGAATAGGAACCCTCATCCACTGCTGGTGGGATTGTGGAATGGTCCAGCCATGGTGAAGGACAGTTTGGCATTTCCTCAGAAAAGTAACAATAGATCTTCCATATGAGCCAGCAATTCCACTGCTGGATATATACTCTGAAGAACTGAAAGCAAAGTCACGAACAGATATATGCAACACCAGTGTTCATAGCAACATTGATCACAATTGCCAAAAGTTGGAATCAGCCCCAGTGCCCATCAACAGATGAATGGATAAATAAAATGTGGTACATACATACAATGGAATACTACTCAGCTGTAAGAAGGAATAAAGTGCTAACACAAGGAATAACATGGGTGAATCTTGAAGACCTTATGTTGAGTTTAGCAAGCCAGGCATTGAAGGATGAACAGTTTATGACCTCACTGATTTGAATTGAGGAAAGTGGGCAGTCTCTGAGAACCATTTTCTGAAAGACAAGTTAACAAGGGAGAGAAAGAGAAGAGAATGTTGTAAGCCATCACCATATGGACATAATCTATGGTAAAGTGATAGAGTATTGTATATTGAAGGAATGGACAGGTGGGTAGTGATATTACTGGGTTTGGTGGTGCAGGGTTGACAGGTGTGTGAATTAGGAAGTATGCATTAGAATACCCAGGATACTGGGGGGAGAGATGGGAGAGGTACTAGGTGACCATGGGATTTGTGGGTATGAGGTTGAAAGTGCAGCAGAGGGAATGGTCTTATGGCAATATGACAAGGTAGGGTGTAGGTTGGGGTGCATTCAGGATGGGGCGCATCTGGAGTAGGCTTCTGGTGACCATGTGAGTGTTCATCCTGTCATAATGTCTTGTGTCAGGGAGTGGTAACCCACATGGTGAGTGGGAAGGAGATGGACCCCCATATTTGAGAGGACCTATTCATCCAGAAACAAAAGGTAGGTGTCTCTTACGAGCAAAGGTCAATCCTACTGGGGAGGATAATCACCACGTCAAGACCTCTTGTTACATTTAACTATGAATTTTGTCTTCCAATGAGTCAAGACAGTGGGGTGTCATGTGCCCCAAGGGGATGGGGAGGAAGGTACAGAAAAGATCAAATGGTCTATTTAGTGGTTAGGGGGAAATTTTTTTTATTACCTTACATTGATGGGCACAGGATATGGTAAATATCATCAAAAATTATTAAACTGTAACATCTAAATTGTAAACTTTACTGTAAACCATTGACAATGTTTAATAGCTATATTTCACTATCTGTATAACAGTTATAACAATGCTACCATCCACATAAAAGTGGTTTTAATGTGATGTGAAGAAATGGGGAGGAGGTTGGGTATATGAGAGTCTCTAATATTCTGTGTGTGACTTTGCTGTGACATAAAACTTCTTTGAAAATTAAATGATAATTTCAGAGACATTGGGGATTGAGAGGGGGAAGGTGCCATGGTACAGACTGGACACCCGATAATGCAGTGATAGAAGGAAAAAAAAATACTAATTAATTTTTGTTTTTGTTTTTTTCCCATTTTTTGAAGGTCCCAATCTTTTTTTTTGGTTTCTTGAATTTATTATCCTTATCATAATGGAAATAAGGAAGTGATACAAAGTTTTAAGACAACCTAGCAAATGAGTAATGCAGTCAAGATTTTAAAAGGAAATCACTTTCTTTCTTTCAGTGACAGAGAACATTAAAATCTTAATTTATTGTATTTCACTTCTCTTTGGCAAACTGAAAAACAAAACAAAGTCATGTTGGATTAATTCAGGGCCATATTACATTGAAATGTGCCCAAGGAATTTAAAAGAGCAGATTCCATTTAGTTTCAAGAGATTAAAAAATATCAATTTGAACTATTATGTTATTATTTTCTTAGGATGACCTCTTATTAAAGAAAATAGAGCCGATAGGGCTCTTTTGTTAAAATTTATTTTATGTTTTTTTTCTGAGTTTCCGTGTAATTTTTCTCTTATATTTAAGCTTATCATTATTATTTCATTTTCCTAATAATTGTATTAAGCCATTATATGGTCTTCATCTTCAAGGAAGGTTTAGATCACAGAAGGGTTACAATGGGAGCAACAGTGGATCATTGGTGGTGGGTGTCTGGGATGGGGGTTTCGTGGGAGGAATTCACCTGAATATACATGAAAGATATATAAAATTGTTCAAATGAACAAGGTGTGGGGCATGGTCACAATGGGAGGACAATCACGCAATGAATGAGGGAATACTGAATTCCCAGCCTGGAGAGCTCTGCCACATTTTCCAAGGGAGCAGCAACAGTATCCCAATTGCAGGGTCAGTGTCTGGTAAAGGAGGATGGTCCACTAATGGGTTCGTGTTATTGATGACTAGTCTTACAACCCTTTGTTCTTGTAATTGAAACTTAGCTTACTGTTATGGGGTGCCTAAGGGTTGCCACCTGAGAGCTTCCTTGTTGCTCAAATGTGACCTCTCTCTAAGCAAAACTCAGAATATGAATGCATTACCTTACCCCCAGCATGGGACATGACTCCCAGGAATGAGCCTCCCTGGCAATGAGAGATTAATACCAAGTGCCAACTGGCAATACGCCTGGAAAAAGATCTTGAATAAAAGGGAGAAAAGATAAAGACAAATGAGTTCATATGGCTAAGAGACTTCAAAGAGAGTCAGGAGGTCATCCCATATGTAACGCTTATGCACAACTCAGTAGGATCTCATAGAACACCAAAGTGCATTTTGCCCCACAGAGAGTTGCTCCTGAGGGCTCTGGAGACACCCAGGTCCTATATAAGTAGGGATAGGTCCAGAGATTGATGCCTTATCAGTGGGCTATACTTTGGAATCTGTGCTCCTGAGTTTGACAGAGTTGGACTCAAATAAGTCCTCCCTGCACATGGTCCATCAGTCCCTTCTATTCAAACCTCTATGTGAAGCTGGAATTTATAGGTGTACTTCCAGAGACTGGAGCCTTTGGCCTGCCCATGTGCCAGCTGTGCCTGGAATCTTGGTGGAGCTGCAACTCCTATTTTACCATTCAATGGACTCACCCAAGACACCTGGTAAGGAGATGATTATGGACAATGGCCATCCCAGGGAATGGAGAGAGCCTCCAGCTGCAGGCAAGATAATCCCATCCATCATATTCATGTGATATAAGCCCTCTCTCACTTGGAGTTGGAGTGGAAATCACCTTCTCAAACTCCTCAGGATTGGGGAAAGAGCTATAGTCTAGAGTGGACTTACTGGTATTCTGCTTTAGACATATTGTGATTCAAGCAATGGAAGAATTACAACAGTGAGGTGGACCCAGTAGCAACTGGATGCATTCTGGGCAGGGAGAGGGAAAAGCATTTGTAATACAGTGACTTTTTTGGGACTTGGGAATTATCCTGAGTGACATTACAATGACATTTAGGCAAATTTACATCAGCATATAACATGCATAACTGTGTGGGAGAGAGTGTGGTCTACAATGTGAACTATGGTCCATGCTTAGTGGCAAATCCACAGGATGTATTTATCCATTGCAGGTGATGTGCCACACTAATGAAAGATGTTTATGTGGGAGGTTATAGGAGGTGTGGGAGGTGGGGAACAATGGAATCCCTGTAATTTTTGTGTAACTTTTATGTAATCTAAGCATCTTCTAAAATATAAAAAAAAAAATATTGGAGAGGATGTAGAGTAATAAGAACACTTGTTCATGTTTGATGGGTATGTAGAATGGTGCAGCTGCTGTGGTAAACAGTTTGGCATTTCCTCAGAAAGTATAGATTACCATATTATCTAGCAATCCCACTTCTAGGTATATACCCCAAAGAATTGAAAGCAGGGTTCAATCAAATATTTGCACACCAATCTACATAGTGCCATTAGTCACAATTGCCAAAAGATGGAAACAATCCATGTGACCAACAGCAGATGAATGGATAAACAAAATGTTTTATATCCATACAATGGAATATTATTCTGCCACAAAAAGAAATGATGTTCTGATACATGCAACAGCATCAATGAACATTGAAGACAGCATGTGGTGTGAAATATGTTGACACAAAAGGACAATTATTGTGTTTTCTTACTGATATGAAATAATTAGAATAAGCAAACTCAAAGCCAGAAACTAGAAAACAAGTTATCAGGGACTGGGGTGGGGATAGGGAATGGGGGGTTAATGCTTATTTGGTACAGAGTTTCTATTTGGGCTTATGGAAAAGCTTTTGTAATGGATTGTATGATGGTAGCACAACATAGTGAATACAATTAACACCACTGAATTAGATATTTGATAATGTTTAAAGTGAACACTTTAGCTGTGTAAAACATTTTTCTAAATATGTAAGACTGTACAACAGTGAATCTTAATGTAAACTATGGACTGTAGTTAACAGTATAAGTGTAATAACATTGTTTCATTGATTGTAACAAGGTTACCAGACTAATTCTTGGTGTTAATAACAGGGAAAACTGTGTGTGGGTTGGGGGAAGGAGGCCTTTGAGAACTCTAGTTTCTATATGCGTTTTCTATAAACCTACAATTTCTCTAATAAAGGGAAAAAAAGTCACAAAAAGATATTACAAATCTACAGTGGTCAAAACTGCATGGTGTTGGCACAAGCATAGACATACTGACAAATGGAACTGAATTGAGAGTTCTGATATAGATCCTCACATATATAGTCATCTGATATTTAACAAGGCCACCAAGCCAACTCAGTTGGCAGAGAATGGCCTCTTTAACAAATGGTACTTGGAGAACTGGATATCCATATCCAAAGAATGAGAGAGGAATACCATTTCACACCGTATACAAAAATCAACTCAAGATGGATCAAAGATCTAAATATAAGAGCCAAAACCATAATGACCTTGGAAGATAATGTAGGGAAACATCTAGAGGACCTTGTAATAGGAAATAGTTTCATGAATTCCATAGCCAAAGTACGAGCAGCACGAGAAAAAATAGATAAATGGGATCTCCTCAAAATTAAAAACTTCTTCACCTCAAAGGACATTATTAAGAAAATGAAAAGGCAGCCTACCTAATGGGAGAAAATATTTGGCAACCATATATTGATAGGAGCCTAATATCTTGCATATATAAAGAAATCCTACACCTCGAAAGTAAAAAGACAAACAACCCATTTAAAAATGGGCAAGTGAACCAAAATGATACTTCTCCAAGAAAGAAATACAAATGACTAAAAATCACATGAAAAGATGCTCAACATTGCTAGCTATTAGGGAAATGCAAATCAAAACTACAATGAGATACCATCTTACACCCATTAGAATGTTGGCTATTGAAAAAACAGCAGACTATATTTGGTGAGGATGAGAAGGAATGAGAACACTCATCCAATACTTGTGGGAATGTAGAATGTTTCAGCCACTATGGAGGATAGTTTGGTGGTTCCTCATAAAACTAACTATAGAACTTCCATATGATCCAGCGATTCCACTGCTTGTTATAAATGCAAAGAATTGAAAGCAAAGACATGAACATATATATGCACATCAATATTCATAGCATCATCGTTCACTATTGCCAAAAGTTGATATCAACTCAGGTGCCCATCAACAGATGAATGGATAAACAAAATGTGGTACATACATACAATGGAACATAACTCATCTGTAAGAAGGAATAAAATGCTAACACACGGGATAACATGGATGAATCTTGAAGATCTTAGGTTGTGTGAAGCAAGCCAGGCATTGAAGATGAACAGTACATGACCTCACTGATATGAATTAAGGAAATTGAGCAGTCACAGAGATCTATTGTCTGTAAAATAGGTTTACGAGCAACAGAAAGAGAAGAGAAGGTTGTGAGCCATCTCCCATACAGATGTAATCTATGGTAAAGTGTAGTTGTGCATTGAAGAAATAGGACAGGATGGTAGTGATATTATTGGGTTGGGTTGTGCACCTGTTGACAGGTGGGTAGATTGTGAAGGGTGGGTTAGAAAGTCAAGGATACTGGGGGAAGGTTTATGAGAGGGACCAGGTGAACACTGGGAATTTGTGGGTATGAGGGACGTTGAAAGTACAGAGGTAGGAATGCTTTTATGGCAATATGACAAGGAAGGGTTGATGGTTTAGGGTGTTGGTTGGGGGGCATTTGGGACAAGGCACAACTGGAGCATGGTTCTAGGCAGGGTTTGCGTGTTCATTCTGTCATAATGTATTATATGAGTGAATGGAGACCCACATGAGTGGGAAGGAGATGGACTCCCATCTTTAGGGGAACTGAGTTGTTCAGAAATAGACAAGTGCAGAGTCTCTGAAGAGCAAGGATGGTTCCTAGTAGAGGGGAAAAACCAGTGTGTCAAGACCTCTTGTTGCATGTAACTATGAATCTTGTCATCCAATGAGTCAAGCCAGGGGGTCATTATCGGCTCTGGTGGGATGGGGCTGGGAGAATAGAATAGATCAAACAAGGGTATTTATTGGTCAGTGTAAATGTTATTCATTATCATACAGTGATGGACACAGGACATGGTAAATATCATCAAAACTTATAAAAGTGTATAGTCTAAAATGTAAATCATAGTTTAAACCATTGACAATGTTTAGTAGCTATGTTTCACTGTTTGTATATCATTTATAACAATGCTACCATCCACATATAAATAGGTATTAATATGAGGGGAGGAAAGAGGGAAGGGGTTGGGTATACGAAAGTCTCCTGTATTCTGTGAGTGACTTTGCTATGACCTAAAACTTCTTTGAAACAAAATGGAAAATAGTGAGACACTGGTGAATGAGTGGGGGAAGGTGCCATGGTAGAGAATGGACACCAGATATTGCAGTGATGTAAAGCAAAAGGTCAAAAAACATTTTTATATGTTTTTCATTTTCTTAACATCCCAATCTTTTAATTTTATTTTACTTTTAGTTTTTTAAAACAAATTTTATGTATTTTTTCTCTTACATTTAAACTTATCATTATTACTTCATTTTCCTATTTATTGTGTCCAGCTATTGTAATGGCATCATCTTTGAAGAAGCTTTGGATCACATAAGGTTTACAACTGGGTGGAGGAGAATCATTTGCGTGGGGTGTCAGGGATGGGGTATGCATGGGAGGAAGTTCTCCTGAGTATAAATATAAGGTATATAAAATGTTCAAATGTTCATGGGGCATTGTCACAATGGGTATAGAATCACTCAATAAATGAGAAAATACTGAATTCCCATCCTGAAGAGCTCTGCCACATTCTCTAATGGAGTAGCAACAGTCCAAGAAGTGCAAGATCAGTGACTGGTGAAGGAGGATGATCCACTGATAGGCCCTTGATATTGATGACAAGCCTTATGAATCTTTGCTCTTGAAATTGAAACTTAGCCTATTGTTATGGGGTGCCCAAGGGTTGCCTCCCAAGTGTCTCCTTGTTACTCAAATATGGCCTCTCTCTAAGCCAAACCCAGCACATTAATGCATTACCTTCCTTCCATCATGGGACATGAATCCCAGAGGTCAGCGTTCCTGGCACAAATGGATTGCTACCAAGCACCAATTTGCAATGTGACTGGAAAAAGACCTTGAATAAAAGGGAGAAAAGGAAAAGAAAAATGAGTTTATATGGCTAGGGGACTTCAAAATGGGTTGGGAGTTCACCCCAGAGGTAACGCTTACACACATTTCAGTAGGTTCTCATAGAATTCCAAAGTGGATATCACCTCAAATAGTGGGACTCCTGAGGGCTCTGGGGATACAGAGGTCCTATATCAGGGTTGATAGCTCCAGAGTTGGGTGCCTTGCCAGTGGGCCCTACTTTGGAGTTTGTGCTCCTGAAAGTGACAGAGTTGGCCTCGACTATGTCTTCCCTGCACATTGCTCATCTGTCACTTCTATTCAAACCTATAATTTGTGCTGGAGTTTTTAGGTGTACATCCGGAGACTTGAGTCCTTGAGATTTCCATGTGCCAGCTGGGCCTAGAATCTCAATGTAGCAGCAATTCCCACTCTACAGCTCATTGGGCTCACCCAGGACAACTGGCGGGGAGATGATGATGGACAACAGCCATCCCAGGGAATGCAGAGACTCTGAAGCTGCAGGCAGGATAATCCAATCCATCTTCTCCATGGGATAAAAGCCCCCTCTCTATTGGAGGTGGAGTGGACATCACCATTCCAGACTCCTCAAGATGGGGGGAAGAGCTATGGGCTAGAGTGGACTTACTGGTATTCTACTATAGACATTGTGATTCAAACCATTGAAGAAATTACAAAATTGATGTGGAGCCAGAGGCCACTGGAGGTTCTGGGGCCAGGGAGAGGGAAAAGCAGTTGTGATACAGGGGCTTTTTCAAAAGTTGGGTATTGTCCTGAGTGACATTGCAATGACAGATATAGGCCATTTTATATCATCATATAACATGCAGAACTGTGTGGGAGAGAATGTGATCTACGATGCTTAATGGCAAAAACCCAGGATGTGTATATAATTACAATTAATGTGCCACATTAATGAAGGATGTTTATGTGGGAGTTTGTGGGAGGTGTGGGAAGTCGGGCATATGGAAATCCCTATATTTTTTTGTGTAACATTTATGTAATCTAAGTATCTTTTAAAAATTAAAAAACAAATACAAATACTCAGAATATATATATTCTTACTGTAACCACAACCCCTTTTCTTCCATGTTTGTCTTAAGTTTGTTTTATTTTTTCTTTTCTCTTTGGATTTCAGCTAAACAATTTAATATCCATAAATGAAGACATGGAACCCCCAAATTGTCATAACTCTCAAGTTGAAGTTTCCTTGATATTCTTGTTAAATAGTTGGTCTCTTTTTAAAAAAAAAAAAAAAAAAGTGAGAGAGAGAGAAAAGAGGTTAATGCAAGCCAGAACCTGAGCACTGGTCAATGGAATATAGACAGAAGTGAGACAACCTTTTTGGTAGTGATAATACCTACAGTAGGTGGCATACCTGAACTTTGGGCTTATTGTTACCTTGACTACTCCACTTTTGTTATCCCATTTTATAGATGAAGTTGACTGATTTCCCCAAGTTCACATAACCAGCAAGATATGGATCTGACACTGAAACCCATGGAGGTCTCACTGCATGGCCTGCCCTTCTATCATTTTAGCCACCACAGTTTGCTGCCTTGGAAAAGGGAATTCCCATCCCCCCCACCACCACCATCCCTGAACCAGTATAAATGCTATAGCCTTCTTAGTACCACCAAACAACAAGTAGCAGAAAATATTGTTCTCTGTTACATATGTACAAAGGTCAGAATTCCTTATCTAAAGAAGC
>JAKSZT010052544.1:0-17430 GCA_026826555.1 Tolypeutes matacus | reverse complement strand
CTTCCTTCCTTCCTTCCTTCCTTCCTTCCTTCCTTCCTTCCTTCCTTTCCTTCTTTCTTTCCTTCCTTCCTTCCTTTCTTCTTTCTTCTTTCTTTCTTTCTTTCTTTCTTTCTTTCTTTCTTTCTTTCTTTCTTTCTTTCTTTCTTCTTTCTTTCTTTCTTTCTTTCTTCTTCCTTTCCTCCTCATCAGGGTTACCATGAAGAGGTGAACTATGGAGTGATATATTGGTGGACAAGGGAAGCTGACAGGGAAAAGCCCAGCCAGAAGTCTGAGACCTGTGAAGAAGGACATCCTTTTTTCTGTTGTTGTTCTTCTTCTTTCTCTTCTCCTCTTGCTTTATTGCTTTCTTCCTTTTTATCTTTTATCTTCATATATTTATTTCTTTTCGTATTTTTCTTTTCTTTTCTCCTTTTTTATTTTATTTTTAAATATGGTTTTGCTTTTTATTTTCTTTCTTTTAATTTTTAAATTTTTATATATATCTTTCTTTTTCTCTCTCATGTGTTTTTGTTCTTTTATTTTTTCAATTAAATATGAAAAGAGAGATCTTGAATAATATATTACAGGTACTAGGCCCAATGGAAATATGCAGAACATTATACCAAAAAAAAAAAAAATAGCAAGATATACATTCTTTTCAAGTGCTCATGAATCATTCTCCAGGATAGACCACATGTTAGGTCATAGAACAATTCTCAACACATTTAGAAGGATTGAAATTATACAAGGCACTATCTCTTACTACAATGGAATGAAGTTGAAAATATATAGTGTGTAGAGAACTGGAAAATTCACATATGGGAGTTAAACAACACACTCCTTGACATTCACTAGGTCAAGGATGAAATTGCATAAGAAATCTGTAAATATCTCAGAGCAAATAAAAAATGAGAACACACCATATTAAAACATGGAATGCAGTGAAGCTAGTGCTGAGAGGGAGACTTTAGCCTTAAATGCCTACATTAAAAAAGAGAGTGCTAAAATAAAAATATAACTTCACATCTCAAGGAATTAGAAGCAGAATAGAAGTCTAATCTCAGAAAAAGCATAAGGAAAGAAATAACAAAAATTAAAACTGAATTAAATAAAGTTTTGAATAAAAATACAACAGACAGAATTAACAAAATGAAAAACAGTTTATTTTGAGAAGATTAAAATTGACAAACCCTTAGCAAGACTAACAAAGAAATAAGAAATAAGGTGCAAATAAATAAATTCACAAATCAGAAAGAATATATCACCAGTGACCCCACTGAAATAAGGAATATCATTACAGCATACTCTGAAAAAACTGTATGTAAACAAGTGGAACAAATTATATTAAATGAGTGAATTTCTAGAAACACATGAATAACCTCCACTGTTGAAAGAATAAATAGAAGACTTTAACAGACCAATCACAGGTAATGAGATTAAATCAGTCAAAAAAACAAAAAACAAACAAACAAAAAAACACTTAAAAACCAAAAGAATCCCAGGGCTAGGTGGCTTCACAGGTGAATTCTACCAATTATTCTGAAAGAAACTAAAACCAATCCTTTGCAAATTCTTCCAAAAAAATTGAAGAAAATGAATCATTACCAGATTCATTTGATGATGCCAACATCACCCCAATATCACATAAAGACACTACCCCCCCCAAAAAATAGAAAATTACAGACCAATTTCTCTAATGAACTTAGATGCAAAAATTGTTGCAAATCAAATCTAATAACACATCAAATGATCAAGTAAGGGCTATCCCAGATTTTCAAGGATGTTTCAAAATAAGAAAATCAATTAGTATAATATACCACATTAACAGAGCAAAGTAGAAAATTGCCTATCATCTCTATTGAATCAGAAAAGGTATTTGGCAAAATTCAGCATCATTTGTTGATAAAAAACACTTTGCATGATAGGAACTTAAGGAAATTTATTCAACATGATGAAAAGAATATATGAAAAACACACAGCTAATACCATACTTAAAGGTGAAAGGCTAAATTCTTTCCTCTAAGTTCTGGAACAAGACAAGGATGTCCAATGTCACCATTTTTTTTTAACATTGTGTTAAAAATTCTTGTTAGAGCACATAGCAAAAAAAAAAAATGCTTCTGAATTGAAAAGGAAGAAGAAAAATTTTCACTATTTGCATGTGACAAGATCCTATATATAGAAATTCCTGAAAATATTTACAAAAGTTACTATATCTGATAAATGAGTTGAATAAAGTGGCAGGATATAAAAACAACATGCAACAATCAGCAGTGTTTCTATTCAATAATAATGAGCAATATGAAGAGGAATTCAAGTAAAGCTTCCATTTACAATAGCAACTAAAAGAATTGAATTTCTAGGAATAAACTTAACTAAAGATGTAAAGGACTTGTAGGAAGAAAATTACACAATATTGTTTAAAAAATCAAACATCTAATTTAAATGGAAGTATATTATATGTCCATGGATTGAAAGACTATAAACATCTTTAAGAATGCCAATACTACCTTAACCAATTTACAGATTCCATGCAATTCCAATAAAATTCCAACAGCATTTTAACAAAAATAGAAAAGCCAATTATCAAATTTATTTTAAAATGTAAGTGGCCACAAATAGTAAAAAACTTTTGAAAAAGAAAAATGAAGTTGGAGGCCTCACAATACCTGAGTTTACAACATTCTACAAAGCTACAGTGGTCAAAACTGCATGGTATGGGCACAAGAAGAGAATTATTGATGAACGAAACCAAATAGAGAGATCAGAAATAAACCCACACATTTATGGCCAACTGATCTTCAACAAGACTGCTATGTCCTCTAATTTTGGACAGAATAGTTTCTTTAAGAAATGGTGCTGGAGAACTGGATATCCATACCCCAAACAATGAAAGGATCCTATATCACACCCTATAAAAATGTTATCTCAAGCTGGATCAAATAGCTAAATATAATAGACATGGCCATAAAACTCCTAGAAGATAATGTAGGAAGCATCTAGATCACCTTGTGGTAGGCAATGGTTTCATGAACATTAAACCTGGGGTACAAACAATGAAAGAAATATTTATAAATGGGACCTTCTCAAAATAAAAAAAAATGTGCTTCAAAGGAGTCTGTAAAGAAAGTTAAAAAGCAGCTTACACAATGGGAGACAATATTTAGGAACCACATATCCAAGAAGTGTCTAATATCAAGGGTATATAAAGAAATATTACAACTTAATAATGAAAAGGCAAAAAAAAAAAAAACAACAACAACAAAAAAAAACACCTCATTTAAAAATGGGCAACAGAATTGATCAGAAATTTTTCTAAAGAGGAAACATGGATGGTTAAAAAGCACATGAAAAGATGCTCAACCTCACTAGTTATTTGGGAAATGCAATTCAAATTTACAATGAAATATTATTTCACATCTGCTAGACTGGCTGCTATTTTAAAAACCATAAAACTACAAGTGTTGGAGGAGACATTGAAGATGGCATCGGTTTAATTGGATACTCACCATCTCTCTCAAAAAACACAGCTGATTGGAGACAGAATACTGTCCAAGTGAGCTATTCTGGGAGCCCACGGAGTAGAAGCCTTTGGGGCATTGATCTGGAGGGAGTTAGATGGGGAGATAGATTGCTCAAGATAAAACCATAACATAGAAAACAGCAAGGAAATAGGATAGGAAGAAAAAAGTATTGAAGAGAAAACTTAGCACAAACACAAAAACAGCAGCTATACAAAACTCAAGAGCAGAGAGAAAAGCTAATCAACAGAATAAACCTATCAAGATAAATGACTAAGGCCAATAAAAAAATTCCAAACCATACTAAGAAACAGGAAGACATGGACCAGTCCAATGAACAAACTAAAAATCAGGAAGAGATGAAGAACCTCAAACAGCTTAACACAGCTCTCCAAACAAATACCATGGACCAACTTAATGAAGTGAAGGAAGAGATTAAAGATATTAAGAAGAAAATGGGAGACCATACTGAAGAAATTGTAAATACACATAAAAAAGATAACTGATATGGTGGTGATGAATTGCACAATCAAAGAAATGAAAAAGACACTGGAATCGCATAACAACATATTTGAACAGGCAGAAGAAAGAATTAGTGAAGTGGAAGACAGTACATCTGAAAAAATACAGTTAGTGGAACAGATAAATTAAAAGATAGAAAAAATCCAGCAGGTACTAGGGATTTAAGTGACAACACAAAATGGAAAAGCATACACATTATAAACATCTCAGAGGTAGAAGAGAAGGGAAAGGGAACCCAAGGAGTGTTGAAGTAAACAATGGCTGAAAAATTCTCAACCCTATTGAGGTAGATGAACTTACATGTCCAGGAAGCACATTGCACACCAAACAGTATAAATCCTAACGGTCTACTCCAACACATATACTTGTCAAAATGTCAAATTTTCAAGACAAGGAGAAAATACTCAAGGCAGCAAGAGAAAGGAGAACCATCACTCACAAGGAAATCTCCATAAGATTAAGCGCTGATTTCTCATCTGAAACCATGGAGACAAAAAGACAGTGGTATGACAAAGTCAATGTACTCAAAGGAAAAACTTCCAGCCATGAATTCTCTATCCAGCCAAGCTTGCATTCAAAAATGAGGGAGAGTTCAAAATATTCACAGATAAGCAGATATAAAGAGAGTATGCCAATAAGAAAATGCACTTCAAGAAACACTAAAGGAAATTCTAAAGGTTGAAAGGAAAAACAGGAGAAAGAGAGTTGGAGGAGAGGGTAAGAAAAACTAAAAGTCAAAAAGAGAAGTAAAAACAACATTTGACATACAAAACTCAAAGAAAATATGCCTGATGTAAGTAATTCCTTGAAAGTAATAGCAATGAATGTTAATGGATTAAATTCACCAGTCGAGACACAGATTGGCAGTATGGATAAAGAAATATGATCCATCTATATGCTGTCTACAAACAACCCACCTTAGACCCAGCGATTTAAGGAGGCTGAAAGTGAATGGCTGGAAAACAATTTTACAAGCAAATAATAGCCAAAAAAGGGCAGGACTAGCTATTCTAATATCAGGCAAAATAGAATTTAAATGCAAAACTATTGTAAGAGACAAAGATGGACACTATATGTAAAAGGGGTAAACTCTCAAGAAGAGAGAACAATCATAAACATTATGCATTTTATTGGTGTGCCTCAAAATACATGAGTCAACTCTGCAAAAACTAAGTGGAGAAATAAATGCCACTACAATTATAGCGGGGGACTTTAATATACCATTATCACATTAGATAGCACATCTAGACAGAGAATTAATAAAGAAACAAAGACTCTGAACAATACATTAGAGAACTTGGACCTATTAGACATATACAGAACACTACAATCAAATACAGCAGGATTTACGTTCTTCTCGAGTGCACATGGATCATACTCCAAGATACACCACATGATAGTCCACAGAACAACTCTCAATGAATTCAGAAAGATTTATATTATACAAAGTAATTTCTCTGACCACAATGGAATGAAATTGGAAATCACTAAGGGTCAGAGAAACAGATTAGGCACAAAGATATGGAAGTTAAACAACACACTCTTAGACAAACAGTGGGTCAAGTAGGAAATCTCAAAAGAAATCAGTAACTACCTTCAAAGTAATGAAAATGACAGCACAACATATCAAAACCTATGGGATGGAGCCAAAGCTGTCCTGAGAGGAGAATTCATAGCCATAAATACATATATTAAAAAAGAAGAAAGAGCTAAAATTGAAGACCTAACTGCACACTTGGAGGAATTGGAAAAACAACAATAAACTAAACCTAAAAGAAGTACAAAGAAGGAAATAACAAAGATTAGAGCAGAACTAAATGAAATAGAGAATAAGAAAGCACTAAAAAATATAAACAAAACCAAAACCTGAGTCTTCAAGAAGATCAATAAAATTGACAAACCCTTATATAGACTAACAAAGAAAAAGAGAGAACACATGCAAATACACAAAATAAGGAATGAGCAAGGGGATATTATTACTGACCCCAAAGAAATAATGGATATCATAAAAGGATACTTTGAAATGTTATATGCCAACAAGAATGATAATTTAGAGGAAATGGACAAATTTCTAGAAACTCACAAGCAGCCTACATTGATGAAAGAAGAAATTGATGAATTCAACAGTCCAATTACAAGTAAAGAGAGAGACTCAGTCATCAAAAACCTCCCAACTAAGAGCCCAGGACCAGATGTTTTCACAGCTTAATTCTATCAAACATTCCGGAAAGAGCTAACAACAATCCTACTGAAGCTCTTCCAAAAAACAGAAGTAGAAGGAATATTGCCTAACTAATTCCATGATGTCAACATTACCCTAATACCAAAATCAAAGAAATATACCACAAAAAGGAAAATTACAGACAAATTTCTCTAATGAATCTAGATACTAAAATCCTCAACAAAATACTTGCTAATCACACTCAACAGCATATCAGAAGGATTATACACAATGACCAAATGGTTTTCATTCCAGGTATACAAGGATTGGTCACTATGAGAAAATCATTCAATGAAATACACCACCTCAACAGATTGAAATTAAAAAATCACATGATCATGTTGAAAAGCAGTCGACAAAATACAGCACTCTTTCCTGGTAAAAAAAAAAAAAAAAAACACTGCAAATGATAGGAACAGAAGGAAACTTTCTGAATATGATAAAGGGTATATATGAAAAAACCCAAAGCTAACATCATCTTCAATGGTGAAATCCTAAAAGCCTTCCCTCTGAGATCGGGAACAAGACAAGGATGCCCACTATCACCATTCCTATTTAACATTGTCTTAGAAATACTTGCTTGAGCACTGAGGCAAGAAAAAGATATAAAATGCATCCAAATTGGAAAAGAAGAAGCAAAAATGTCATTATTTGTAGACGACATGATCCTATACATAGAAAGCCCCAAGAAATCTACAACAAAGCTTCTAGAACTTAAAAAGGAGTTCAGTAATGTTCAGGCTATAAGATCAATGCTCAAAAATCAGTAGCATTTCTGTACAACAATAACGAGCAATCTGAGGAGGAAATCAAGAAAAAAATACAATTTACGATACTAACTAAAAGAGTCAAATACCTAGGAATAAATTAAACTAAAGATGCAAAGGAATTATATATAGAAAACGACACGACACTGTCAAAGGAAATCAAAGAAGACTTAAACAATTGGAACAATAGTCCCTGTTCATGGATCAGATGACTAAACATTATCAAGGTGTCTATCCTACCCAAACTGATTTAATGCAATCTCAATAAAAATCAACACTGTATTTTTTAAGAAATGGGAAAAAGTAACTGCAAAATATATTTGGAAAGGTAAGAGGCCCCGAATTGCCAAAGACATATTGAAAAAGAAAAAGGAAGTCAGAGGTATCACACGACCTGACTTTAAAACATACTACAAAGTTACAGTGGTCAAAACTTCATGGTGTTGGCACAAGCATAGACATACTGACCAATGGAACTGAATTGAGAGTTTTGATATAGATCCTCACAAATATAGTCATCTGATATTTAACAAGGTCTCCAAGCCAACTCAGTTGGCAGAGAATGGCCTTTTTAACAAATGGTACTTGGAGAACTGGATATCCATATCCAAAGAATGAGAGAGGAATATCATCTCACACCTTATAGAAAAATCAACTCAAGATGGATCAAATATCTAAATATAATAACCAAAATCATAAATACCTGGAAGATAATATAGGGAAGCATCTACACGACCTTGTGATAGGAAAAGTTTTCATGATCTTTACACTCAAAGCATGAGCAGCAAAAGAAAAAATAGATAAATGAGATCTCCTCAAAATTAAAAATTTCTTCACCTCAAGGATGTTATTAAGAAAATAAAAAGGCAGTCTACACAATGGAAGAAAATATTTGGCTACCATATATCTGATAGGAGCCTAATATGCTGCATATATAAAGAAATCCCACACCTCAAAATTAAATAGACAAACAACTCATTTTAAAAATGGGCAAGTGAACTGAAAAGATACTTCTCCAAGGAAGAAATACAAATGGCTTAAAAGCACATGAAAAAATGCTTGACATTGCTAGCTCTTAGGGAAATGCAAATCAAAACTACAAAGAGATACCATGTTACACCTATCAGATGGCTGCTATTAAAAAAACAGCAGACTATAAGTGTTGGAGATGATGTGGAGGAATAGGAACCCTCATCCACTGCTGGTGGGATTGTGGAATGGTCCAGCCATGGTGAAGGACAGTTTGGCATTTCCTCAGAAAAGTAACAATAGATCTTCCATATGAGCCAGCAATTCCACTGCTGGATATATACTCTGAAGAACTGAAAGCAAAGTCACGAACAGATATATGCAACACCAGTGTTCATAGCGACATTGATCACAATTGCCAAAAGTTGGAATCAGCCCCAGTGCCCATCAACAGATGAATGGATAAATAAAATGTGGTACATACATACAATGGAATACTACTCAGCTGTAAGAAAGAATAAAGTGCTAACACAAGGAATAACATGGGTGAATCTTGAAGACCTTATGTTGAGTTTAGCAAGCCAGGCATTGAAGGATGAACAGTTTATGACCTCACTGATTTGAATTGAGGAAAGTGGGCAGTCTCTGAGAACCATTTTCTGAAAGACAAGTTAACAAGGGAGAGAAAGAGAAGAGAATGTTGTAAGCCATCACCATATGGACATAATCTATGGTAAAGTGATAGAGTATTGTATATTGAAGGAATGGACAGGTGGGTAGTGATATTACTGGGTTTGGTGGTGCAGGGTTGACAGGTGTGTGAATTAGGAAGTATGCATTAGAATACCCAGGATACTGGGGGGAGAGATGGGAGAGGTACTAGGTGACCATGGGATTTGTGGGTATGAGGTTGAAAGTGCAGCAGAGGGAATGGTCTTATGGCAATATGACAAGGTAGGGTGTAGGTTGGGGTGCATTCAGGATGGGGCGCATCTGGAGTAGGCTTCTGGTGACCATGTGAGTGTTCATCCTGTCATAATGTCTTGTGTCAGGGAGTGGTAACCCACATGGTGAGTGGGAAGGAGATGGACCCCCATATTTGAGAGGACCTATTCATCCAGAAACAAAAGGTAGGTGTCTCTTACGAGCAAAGGTCAATCCTACTGGGGAGGATAATCACCACGTCAAGACCTCTTGTTACATTTAACTATGAATTTTGTCTTCCAATGAGTCAAGACAGTGGGGTGTCATGTGCCCCAAGGGGATGGGGAGGAAGGTACAGAAAAGATCAAATGGTCTATTTAGTGGTTAGGGGGAAATTTTTTTTATTACCTTACATTGATGGGCACAGGATATGGTAAATATCATCAAAAATTATTAAACTGTAACATCTAAATTGTAAACTTTACTGTAAACCATTGACAATGTTTAATAGCTATATTTCACTATCTGTATAACAGTTATAACAATGCTACCATCCACATAAAAGTGGTTTTAATGTGATGTGAAGAAATGGGGAGGAGGTTGGGTATATGAGAGTCTCTAATATTCTGTGTGTGACTTTGCTGTGACATAAAACTTCTTTGAAAATTAAATGATAATTTCAGAGACATTGGGGATTGAGAGGGGGAAGGTGCCATGGTACAGACTGGACACCCGATAATGCAGTGATAGAAGGAAAAAAAAATACTAATTAATTTTTTTTTTGTTTTTTTCCCATTTTTTGAAGGTCCCAATCTTTTTTTTTGGTTTCTTGAATTTATTATCCTTATCATAATGGAAATAAGGAAGTGATACAAAGTTTTAAGACAACCTAGCAAATGAGTAATGCAGTCAAGATTTTAAAAGGAAATCACTTTCTTTCTTTCAGTGACAGAGAACATTAAAATCTTAATTTATTGTATTTCACTTCTCTTTGGCAAACTGAAAAACAAAACAAAGTCATGTTGGATTAATTCAGGGCCATATTACATTGAAATGTGCCCAAGGAATTTAAAAGAGCAGATTCCATTTAGTTTCAAGAGATTAAAAAATATCAATTTGAACTATTATGTTATTATTTTCTTAGGATGACCTCTTATTAAAGAAAATAGAGCCGATAGGGCTCTTTTGTTAAAATTTATTTTATGTTTTTTTTCTGAGTTTCCGTGTAATTTTTCTCTTATATTTAAGCTTATCATTATTATTTCATTTTCCTAATAATTGTATTAAGCCATTATATGGTCTTCATCTTCAAGGAAGGTTTAGATCACAGAAGGGTTACAATGGGAGCAACAGTGGATCATTGGTGGTGGGTGTCTGGGATGGGGGTTTCGTGGGAGGAATTCACCTGAATATACATGAAAGATATATAAAATTGTTCAAATGAACAAGGTGTGGGGCATGGTCACAATGGGTGGACAATCAAGTAATGAATGAAGGAATACTGAATTCCCAGCCTGGAGAGCTCTGCCACATTCTCCAAGGGAGCAGCAACAGTACCCCAATTGCAGGGTCAGTGTCTGGTAAAGGAGGATGGTCCACTAATGGGTTCGTGTTATTGATGACTAGTCTTACAACCCTTTGTTCTTGTAATTGAAACTTAGCTTACTGTTATGGGGTGCCTAAGGGTTGCCACCTGAGAGCTTCCTTGTTACTCAAATGTGACCTCTCTCTAAGCAAAACTAAGAATATGAATGCATTACCTTACCCCCAGCATGGGACATGACTCCCAGGAATGAGCCTCCCTGGCAATGAAGGATTAATACCAAGTGCCAACTGGCAATACGCCTGGAAAAAGATCTTGAATAAAAGGGAGAAAAGATAAAGACAAATGAGTTCATATGGCTAAGAGACTTCAAAGAGAGTCAGGAGGTCATCCCATATGTAACGCTTATGCACAACTCAGTAGGATCTCATAGAACACCAAAGTGCATTTTGCCCCACAGAGAGTTGCTCCTGAGGGCTCTGGAGACACCCAGGTCCTATATAAGTAGGGATAGGTCCAGAGATTGATGCCTTATCAGTGGGCTATACTTTGGAATCTGTGCTCCTGAGTTTGACAGAGTTGGACTCAAATAAGTCCTCCCTGCACATGGTCCATCAGTCCCTTCTATTCAAACCTCTATGTGAAGCTGGAATTTATAGGTGTACTTCCAGAGACTGGAGCCTTTGGCCTGCCCATGTGCCAGCTGTGCCTGGAATCTTGGTGGAGCTGCAACTCCTATTTTACCATTCAATGGACTCACCCAAGACACCTGGTAAGGAGATGATTATGGACAATGGCCATCCCAGGGAATGGAGAGAGCCTCCAGCTGCAGGCAAGATAATCCCATCCATCATATTCATGTGATATAAGCCCTCTCTCACTTGGAGTTGGAGTGGAAATCACCTTCTCAAACTCCTCAGGATTGGGGAAAGAGCTATAGTCTAGAGTGGACTTACTGGTATTCTGCTTTAGACATATTGTGATTCAAGCAATGGAAGAATTACAACAGTGAGGTGGACCCAGTAGCAACTGGATGCATTCTGGGCAGGGAGAGGGAAAAGCATTTGTAATACAGTGACTTTTTTGGGACTTGGGAATTATCCTGAGTGACATTACAATGACATTTAGGCAAATTTACATCAGCATATAACATGCATAACTGTGTGGGAGAGAGTGTGGTCTACAATGTGAACTATGGTCCATGCTTAGTGGCAAATCCACAGGATGTATTTATCCATTGCAGGTGATGTGCCACACTAATGAAAGATGTTTATGTGGGAGGTTATGGGAGGTGTGGGAGGTGGGGAACAATGGAATCCCTGTAATTTTTGTGTAACTTTTATGTAATCTAAGCATCTTCTAAAATATAAAAAAAAAAATATTGGAGAGGATGTAGAGTAATAAGAACACTTGTTCATGTTTGATGGGTATGTAGAATGGTGCAGCTGCTGTGGTAAACAGTTTGGCATTTCCTCAGAAAGTATAGATTACCATATTATCTAGCAATCCCACTTCTAGGTATATACCCCAAAGAATTGAAAGCAGGGTTCAATCAAATATTTGCACACCAATCTACATAGTGCCATTAGTCACAATTGCCAAAAGATGGAAGCAATCCATGTGACCAACAGCAGATGAACGGATAAACAAAATGTTTTATATCCATACAATGGAATATTATTCTGCCACAAAAAGAAATGATGTTCTGATACATGCAACAGCATCAATGAACATTGAAGACAGCATGTGGTGTGAAATATGTTGACACAAAAGGACAATTATTGTGTTTTCTTACTGATATGAAATAATTAGAATAAGCAAACTCAAAGCCAGAAACTAGAAAACAAGTTATCAGGGACTGGGGTGGGGATAGGGAATGGGGGGTTAATGCTTATTTGGTACAGAGTTTCTATTTGGGCTTATGGAAAAGCTTTTGTAATGGATTGTATGATGGTAGCACAACATAGTGAATACAATTAACACCACTGAATTAGATATTTGATAATGTTTAAAGTGAACACTTTAGCTGTGTAAAACATTTTTCTAAATATGTAAGACTGTACAACAGTGAATCTTAATGTAAACTATGGACTGTAGTTAACAGTATAAGTGTAATAACATTGTTTCATCGATTGTAACAAGGTTACCAGACTAATGCTCGGTGTTAATAACAGGGAAAACTATGTGTGGGTTGGGGGAAGGAGGCCTTTGAGAACTCTAGTTTCTATATGCGTTTTCTATAAACCTACAATTTCTCTAATAAAGGGAAAAAAAGTCACAAAAAGATATTACAAATCTACAGTGGTCAAAACTGCATGGTGTTGGCACAAGCATAGACATACTGACAAATGGAACTGAATTGAGAGTTCTGATATAGATCCTCACATATATAGTCATCTGATATTTAACAAGGCCACCAAGCCAACTCAGTTGGCAGAGAATGGCCTCTTTAACAAATGGTACTTGGGGAACCGGATATCCATATCCAAAGAATGAGAGAGGAATACCATTTCACACAGTATACAAAAATCAACTCAAGATGGATCAAAGATCTAAATATAAGAGCCAAAACCATAATGACCTTGGAAGATAATGTAGGGAAACATCTAGAGGACCTTGTAATAGGAAATAGTTTCATGAATTCCATAGCCAAAGTACGAGCAGCACGAGAAAAAATAGATAAATGGGATCTCCTCAAAATTAAAAACTTCTTCACCTCAAAGGACATTATTAAGAAAATGAAAAGGCAGCCTACCTAATGGGAGAAAATATTTGGCAACCATATATTGATAGGAGCCTAATATCTTGCATATATAAAGAAATCCTACACCTCGAAAGTAAAAAGACAAACAACCCATTTAAAAATGGGCAAGTGACCCAAAATGATACTTCTCCAAGGAAGAAATACAAATGACTAAAAATCACATGAAAAGATGCTCAACATTGCTAGCTATTAGGGAAATGCAAATCAAAACTACAATGAGATACCATCTTACACCCATTAGAATGTTGGCTATTGAAAAAACAGCAGACTATATTTGGTGAGGATGAGAAGGAATGAGAACACTCATCCAATACTTGTGGGAATGTAGAATGTTTCAGCCACTATGGAGGATAGTTTGGTGGTTCCTCATAAAATTAACTATAGAACTTCCATATGATCCAGCGATTCCACTGCTTGTTATAAATGCAAAGAATTGAAAGCAAAGACATGAACATATATATGCACATCAATATTCATAGCATCATCGTTCACTATTGCCAAAAGTTGATATCAACTCAGGTGCCCATCAACAGATGAATGGATAAGCAAAATGTGGTACATACATACAATGGAACATAACTCATCTGTAAGAAGGAATAAAATGCTAACACACGGGATAACATGGATGAATCTTGAAGATCTTAGGTTGTGTGAAGCAAGCCAGGCATTGAAGATGAACAGTACATGACCTCACTGATATGAATTAAGGAAATTGAGCAGTCTCAGAGATCTATTGTCTGTAAAATAGGTTTACAAGCAACAGAAAGAGAAGAGAAGGTTGTGAGCCATCTCCCATACAGATGTAATCTATGGTAAAGTGTAGTTGTGCATTGAAGAAATAGGACAGGATGGTAGTGAAATTATTGGGTTGGGTTGTGCACCTGTTGACAGGTGGGTAGATTGTGAAGGGTGGGTTAGAAAGTCAAGGATACTGGGGGAAGGTTTATGAGAGGGACCAGGTGAACACTGGGAATTTGTGGGTATGAGGGACGTTGAAAGTACAGAGGTAGGAATGCTTTTATGGCAATATGACAAGGAAGGGTTGATGGTTTAGGGTGCTGGTTGGGGGGCATTTGGGACAAGGCACAACTGGAGCATGGTTCTAGGCAGGGTTTGCGTGTTCATTCTGTCATAATGTATTATATGAGTGAATGGAGACCCACATGAGTGGGAAGGAGATGGACTCCCATCTTTAGGGGAACTGAGTTGTTCAGAAATAGACAAGTGCAGAGTCTCTGAAGAGCAAGGATGGTTCCTAGTAGAGGGGAAAAACCAGTGTGTCAAGACCTCTTGTTGCATGTAACTATGAATCTTGTCATCCAATGAGTCAAGCCAGGGGGTCATTATCGGCTCTGGTGGGATGGGGCTGGGAGAATAGAATAGATCAAACAAGGGTATTTATTGGTCAGTGTAAATGTTATTCATTATCATACAGTGATGGACACAGGACATGGTAAATATCATCAAAACTTATAAAAGTGTATAGTCTAAAATGTAAATCATAGTTTAAACCATTGACAATGTTTAGTAGCTATGTTTCACTGTTTGTATATCATTTATAACAATGCTACCATCCACATATAAATAGGTATTAATATGAGGGGAGGAAAGAGGGAAGGGGTTGGGTATACGAAAGTCTCCTGTATTCTGTGAGTGACTTTGCTATGACCTAAAACTTCTTTGAAACAAAATGGAAAATAGTGAGACACTGGTGAATGAGTGGGGGAAGGTGCCATGGTAGAGAATGGACACCAGATATTGCAGTGATGTAAAGCAAAAGGTCAAAAAACATTTTTATATGTTTTTCATTTTCTTAACATCCCAATCTTTTAATTTTATTTTACTTTTAGTTTTTTAAAACAAATTTTATGTATTTTTTCTCTTACATTTAAACTTATCATTATTACTTCATTTTCCTATTTATTGTGTCCAGCTATTGTAATGGCATCATCTTTGAAGAAGCTTTGGATCACATAAGGTTTACAACTGGGTGGAGGAGAATCATTTGCGTGGGGTGTCAGGGATGGGGTATGCATGGGAGGAAGTTCTCCTGAGTATAAATATAAGGTATATAAAATGTTCAAATGTTCATGGGGCATTGTCACAATGGGTATAGAATCACTCAATAAATGAGAAAATACTGAATTCCCATCCTGAAGAGCTCTGCCACATTCTCTAATGGAGTAGCAACAGTCCAAGAAGTGCAAGATCAGTGACTGGTGAAGGAGGATGATCCACTGATAGGCCCTTGATATTGATGACAAGCCTTATGAATCTTTGCTCTTGAAATTGAAACTTAGCCTATTGTTATGGGGTGCCCAAGGGTTGCCTCCCAAGTGTCTCCTTGTTACTCAAATATGGCCTCTCTCTAAGCCAAACCCAGCACATTAATGCATTACCTTCCTTCCATCATGGGACATGAATCCCAGAGGTCAGCGTTCCTGGCACAAATGGATTGCTACCAAGCACCAATTTGCAATGTGACTGGAAAAAGACCTTGAATAAAAGGGAGAAAAGGAAAAGAAAAATGAGTTTATATGGCTAGGGGACTTCAAAATGGGTTGGGAGTTCACCCCAGAGGTAACGCTTACACACATTTCAGTAGGTTCTCATAGAATTCCAAAGTGGATATCACCTCAAATAGTGGGACTCCTGAGGGCTCTGGGGATACAGAGGTCCTATATCAGGGTTGATAGCTCCAGAGTTGGGTGCCTTGCTAGTGGGCCCTACTTTGGAGTTTGTGCTCCTGAAAGTGACAGAGTTGGCCTCGACTATGTCTTCCCTGCACATTGCTCATCTGTCACTTCTATTCAAACCTATAATTTGTGCTGGAGTTTTTAGGTGTACATCCGGAGACTTGAGTCCTTGAGATTTCCATGTGCCAGCTGGGCCCAGAATCTCAATGTAGCAGCAATTCCCACTCTACAGCTCATTGGGCTCACCCAGGACAACTGGCGGGGAGATGATGATGGACAACAGCCATCCCAGGGAATGCAGAGACTCTGCAGCTGCAGGCAGGATAATCCAATCCATCTTCTCCATGGGATAAAAGCCCCCTCTCAATTGGAGGTGGAGTGGACATCACCATTCCAGACTCCTCAAGATGGGGGGAAGAGCTATGGGCTAGAGTGGACTTACTGGTATTCTACTATAGACATTGTGATTCAAACCATTGAAGAAATTACAAAATTGATGTGGAGCCAGAGGCCACTGGGGGTTCTGGGGCCAGGGAGAGGGAAAAGCAGTTGTGATACAGGGGCTTTTTCAAAAGTTGGGTATTGTCCTGAGTGACATTGCAATGACAGATATAGGCCATTTTATATCATCATATAACATGCAGAACTGTGTGGGAGAGAATGTGATCTACGATGCTTAATGGCAAAAACCCAGGATGTGTATATAATTACAATTAATGTGCCACATTAATGAAGGATGTTTATGTGGGAGTTTGTGGGAGGTGTGGGAAGTCGGGCATATGGAAATCCCTATATTTTTTTGTGTAACATTTATGTAATCTAAGTATCTTTTAAAAATTAAAAAACAAATACAAATACTCAGAATATATATATTCTTACTGTAACCACAACCCCTTTTCTTCCATGTTTGTCTTAAGTTTGTTTTATTTTTTCTTTTCTCTTTGGATTTCAGCTAAACAATTTAATATCCATAAATGAAGACATGGAACCCCCAAATTGTCATAACTCTCAAGTTGAAGTTTCCTTGATATTCTTGTTAAATAGTTGGTCTCTTTTTAAAAAAAAAAAAAAAAAAGTGAGAGAGAGAGAAAAGAGGTTAATGCAAGCCAGAACCTGAGCACTGGTCAATGGAATATAGACAGAAGTGAGACAACCTTTTTGGTAGTGATAATACCTACAGTAGGTGGCATACCTGAACTTTGGGCTTATTGTTACCTTGACTACTCCACTTTTATTATCCCATTTTATAGATGAAGTTGACTGATTTCCCCAAGTTCACATAACCAGCAAGATATGGATCTGACACTGAAACCCATGGAGGTCTGACTGCATGGCCTGCCCTTCTATTATTTTAGCCACCACAGTTTGCTGCCTTGGAAAAGGGAATTCCCATCCCCCCACCACCACCATCCCTGAACCAGTATAAATGCTATAGCCTTCTTAGTACCACCAAACAACAAGTAGCAGAAAATATTGCTCTCTGTTACATATGTACAAAGGTCAGAATTCCTTATCTAAAGAAGC
>JAKSZT010052540.1:0-29721 GCA_026826555.1 Tolypeutes matacus | reverse complement strand
TTTCATAATTTCTTTTGAATTATAACCAAATTATCTGTGCCAATAGTGTAAAAATAACTTATGTCTCTTATGGCAAACAATAAAATTCCTTCTCTAGCCTCAATCACCATTCCTCTTTCTTCAGAATTATCTGCATTGGCACATTAATTTGGGTACACATTTCTGTTTGTAAATACATGCATTCTCTAGTTTTGTTGATCCCATAGCTTATCACATATGAGAAAAATATTGGAGTACAACATAAAAATATAAATAAATTTTCTAACTTCTTAAAATACTTGAGATTAGAGGTATATCGTCTAATTATGAAAGGATAATTTCTGATTTTAAATAATAAAGAAAATTGTAGTTAAGTAAAAAGCAGGCAACTGTAGTTCAGTGGCTGTTAAACTTGAATCTACATCAGAATCAGGTGATAAAACAGAAAAAAATATAAACCATTGGGGTGCCTTAAAAGAAAATGCTACAGGAGAGGGGCAAGATAGCATCAGTTTAGGAAGATACTCACTGAATAGCTCTCTGGGGATGGCCAATTTGGGAAGGGTCCTGCCTAATGTTCTGTGCTTTCAGCATATTGAGTGAGAAGCTTGGGTCACCTAGCAGCGGGCATATCGATGGCGTGGAGTGATCGGTGGAAATTCTTGAGTTTTGAACCTCCCTGTGGGCTCCTCAGATGGCTGAGCCCACCCACAGGGAAAATAGCTGGTTTCAACCATGAGTCCTGCAACCGTGACTCATGCTCCTGGTTTGAGGCACCATAATCTCAGGGAAGGAGGGCTCTGACAGAAGGTGTAGAGGGGTTTAACTTTTGTGGATTTGGCTGCCTGGAAACCCACATAGCCTTGGGGATCACATAAGCTGGCTTGAAGCAGAGCCAGACTTAGGAGAGAGGCGAACCTGCTGAGGAAACCTGATTTACACAACAGAACTTTGACACAGAGGCCTGGCCCCAGAAGGGGTGGAGTCAGACAATTTTGTTACTCTGCCCTGACAAGCATCATAGCTTCACTCCCATGGGGGGGCAGGAAGTGGGAAGGGCTTGATTAGTTTCCATAGCCTATTTAGTGCCCCCTTGGTGAAGGGAGTGATCTAGCAGAGAACAACTTTTGGGGCCCTTATATCGCCAAAAAGAAAAAAAAAATAGACAGTCAGTTTAAAAAATGAATTCCTGCTCTTAATTTAGTTTAATACTGAAAATGTGCCTCAAAACCTTCAGAGAGAATCCAGAAGGGAAATTGAAAAACACAAGTAGGCTGAGAGGATCGGCAAGGACACTAGAAGTAACACTTCATCCATAGCTTTGTTTGCTTGCTATTTTGGTTGTTTGGCTTTTCTCTGTTTTTTTTTTCATTGTCTGTTGATTTTCTTTACTCTTTTCTCTTCCTTTTCTGTTTTCCTTCATTTTTTAAAAAAATTACGTGTTCCTAGCTTACCTCTTCTTTGCTGTTCTTCTTCTTCAGTGATTTCCTATGCTCTCTCTTATTGATATTGTCCCCCAAGCTATCTCTTATCCTTCCTTCAGCTCTCTGCCTTCTGCTTTCTGTTGAGATTCTTAGACACTATGCTTTTTCATTAGCCCACAATGTAAGGGGACCATTTTTTTTCTATCTATTTTGTTTTCTTCTTATTTTATAAATATTAGCTTTTTCCTTTTAGCCTTGTCTTTACTCTTCCTTTCCCTCCTCATCATTCTAGCCTTCTAAATCATTATATGTATATTCCTCTATTTGGTTCCCCAGCCCATTGTAGGTACTCCACTTTTTTTTTCATGTAACAGTACACTGCCTACACAAGTTAATATTCATTTCACTAAGCCCTATTTGGCCCCTCTTCTAAGTTTTATCAATATTACTATTATCCTACTTCACATAAACAACAACTCCTAGGTGAAAAATTTAATGAAACCTTTATTAATGGCGTGGTGTGCTCTTTAGTAAGAGTCACGCCTAAAATCTGGAGGATGCAGCCTTTATAGACTTTCTTCCCACACATTCCCAATATTCCTGCATGTGCCAAGAGACAGGATTGGTAGGTTTAAACACATACATTGCTATATAAGTTTCTGAGCAAAGCAAGCAAGCAGAGTTACAGAAGTGGATATTTGCCATTAGCATCTCAGCTGGGGGGGAAGTGATTGAACTTTTCCCAGCACGAGTGGCGCCATTCCAACATAAGTCCCACCATTCCTCCATTAGGCCCAGATGGGTGTCTGGGTTCTTAACGACCACACATATTTTATAAGCTTGGGGTTCCTGCTGGGGAGAATTGGTGTGGTCTTGTTTCCTTTTCATTCCCTGCTCCTGTAATGGCTTTAGTCAAACAATTTCCTCTGCATCAGTAGCAAGATGTGTGTAGTGAGAGTGCAGCACCATTAGTTTTATTGCCTGTATTCTTTTTTGAATATAGGAACTGAAACAGTTAATGAAAAGAGGGCCCACTATAAATCCTACCATAATGAGGACAAGTGGGTCTGCAGGAGTGGTGATTAAGGTAGTTAGCCATGGAGACCACGAATATAGGCTATTGTACCAGTTTGTACTTTTTTTTCCTGAGTTCTTCTCATTCCTATAGCCTATTACTGACTAATGAGAGGCTTTCTTTTATCACTCCTGAGTGGTTAGCATAGAAACAGCAGGTTTCGCCTATGGCTATACATAGTCCTCCATCTTTTAAGAATAATAGATCTGACCCACGACTATTTTGCAGAACCATTTTGGCCAGGGAGGATAAGGAATTTTCGAGATGACTAACTGATTTTTCTAACTTTTTTAGGTCTAAGTCAACTTGAGTGGATAAGGTGTTAAAATTTTCTTTACCAGTGGTCATGGCTGCCATTCCAAGGCTGCTGAACCCCCGATCCCTAGGCTGACCATAATGGGAATGAGAATAGGAACACATTTAAACTGACTCATAGTTCTAAAATGCTCGCAGCCACCTTCAACTGAATGCAAGTATACCTGTGGGATGATATGCGATATGCACCCGGATTCAAACGACTGGGTCTTTTGCAGTCTTAGATTGTGACAAGGTTTGGGGGGAGAGACAAGGGGAGATTTCTTTGGTACAGGTGAACCAGATGCCATTGGGGGCTTTCCAATAATAGAATTCATAAGTTTTGTCAGAGAAAACAACTGACGAACATTGGGTCCTAGGAAGGTTGCATTGATTTTGCTTGAGGAGGGGTTGAAACAGGTGCCGTTACCTTGTAAGTCCCCCAGAGTTAGAATTGACTTATGACCTCATTTACATAAACTTTGGCCCTCGTTTACTGATAACTTTTGAACATACAGTGATGTATTGGGGATAATGCTTCCATCTACTCCTATTCCAATGTAACAATGGGGTGGGGGGTTTAGGCACAACCAGCAATAGTTAGTGGCATTTGGCTGGCTCTCATTTAAGAAAGTGAAGACAGAGTACAACATTGACAACAAGGGGATTCTGGGGGTTTTTTGTTTGGGGGTCCTTAAGGGTCCTGGTTTTCTTTTGGGTGGAATTACCGGTTCTGGGTTAAGGACAATGTCCCAGTTGGGGCCCACCAGATTGGGTGGAGGGGGTTTTAGAATACCCTGTTGGATGGTATACTCAGCTGCAGGGTCTTGACTAACTACATATAGTCTGAGGCCCCATGTTTTTCTCCTAATCAGACATAATTGATACGGATGTGAATGGGCTTACCAGACCCTATGGTTGGGTTCTGGGGCTGTTCTCCCCTGAAGAGGCTGATTGCAGTATCTCTGGAAGTCCATGGGGCTAAGGTTTCACAAGACCATTGAGCACAGTGGTACTGCCCTCGAGTATGGCATTCTGGGGTTCCGTCTGCGGGGCAGGTATAGTGCTTGGCCTGAGTTAGACCTCTTTCTAAATATTTGTCTCCACATCCACGACCTGCAGGAGGGCCATCTGGCTATATGTCTAGGTTGTTCCAATTCTCCCCAAGGAGGGCACACAGGTCGAAAGAGAGGGTGAGATTTTTCCCAGTAGTTTGAGTGACATTTAGAACTTTTCTGTCCCTTGTCCTTATAATACTCCAATTATAGGAGGTTAATCAAAAACTATTGGTGCACACGCTAATGACCAAGAGGAGCAGCAAACTCATATTCCAGGCTGTTGCCATATCCCTCCGTCTTCCCTACTGTTAGTCTTAACTCGTTCAGTGAATCTTGATCTTTAAGGGGTCTTCTGTTCTTCTGACTGTCCACTTTTCTGCCTCTGAGTCCACCGTACCGGACCTGACAAGTTTTACCTGTGACGCATGTGTCCAGTGTCTTTTCCCTGTGACTTTTACTGCCATGGGTGTTGTGAGGATCACCACATATGTGTCGGTCCACCGTGGCTCGAGTGTTCCCACTTGGAGATTCCGTACCCAGACTAGATTCTGGGTTTTTGATGCAATAAAGGAGGGTTAGTACATGGATGAGGGAGATGGGCTTCATCCATGTTTTCATCCATGAAAAACGGCTACTTGATCAGGGAACCAAATGGCTTCTAATGATGCCAGGACTTGCGCACCATTTTTTATCTCTTCCTCCATATCTTAGAAATCCTCACTCTGGTACAGTGCACCGTGTACATGGGCTGTCTCAAAGGCATAGCGACAGTTCATGTAAATATTGACAGTTTGGCCTTTTGCCCATCTTAAAGCCTGAGTAAGGGCTATTAATTTGGCCCTTGGGCAGAGATGCCATGGCTTAAAGATTGAGCCCAGATAGTTTTGAGTGTCTCTATTAGAGTTTCTCCCACATAACGGACTCCATCCTTAAAATAACTGCCATCTATTTAGAGATTATGGGAAGCCTCCAGCGATGGCACATCGATGAGGTCTGGGCATAGCACCATCATGGTTTCCAGCAAGTATAAGCAGTTGTGGGCCACTGGGGAGGCACTAGAGTCAGGGATCAGGGTGGCCAGATTTAATGCCACCGTTTTTGTGAATACCAAATAGTGTGGGTTCAACAATAACCCTTTATATTGCGTGATTCTGGCATTAGATATCCAGCAGTCTGGGGGACTGTAGAGGAGGGCTTCTACAGAATGTGGGGCCGTTACCACCAGATTTTGGCCAAAGGTTAACTTAGAGGCTTCCTTAACTAAAAGGGCAGTGGCTGTGATGGCACTGAGAGAGCTGGACCATCTGGCAGCTACATAGTCCAGGTTTTTTGAGAGGTATGCTGCTGGTTGGTGCCAAGGTCCAATGGCCTGTGTTAAGACTCCTTTGCTGGGAGGCGGCTATGGCTCAGTCAGTGGGGCTCCCATTTGCCATGTGGGAGGCCCCGGGTTCGGTTCCCGGGGCCTCCTGGTGAGGGCGGGCCCGCCCGCACTGCGTGGTTGGCTGACCCAGCGAGCGCGGGCAGCAGGGGGGGGATAGATGAATAAATAAATAAAATCTTTAAAAAAAAAAAAAAAGACTCCTTTGCCAACACCATGACATTCATCAATAAATATATGAAAGTGTTTGGACAAGTCAGGTAACCCAAGGGTGGGGGCACTCATCAGAGCTGTCTTCAGGCATGTAAAATCTTCCTGCTGCAAATCTGGGGATCCACTGTCTGCAATATCCCACCCTGCCAAGAAATTCATGTATGTGTCATTTTGAGGTTGGCTCAGGGATGCCCAATAGAGCTTGTATCCTGTCATGTGAAAGTCACCCCTCCCCTTTTTCTAAGATGTATTCAATATATGTTACAGTCTGGGAGCAGAGCTGAGACTTTTTGGCAGATACACAATATTCCATTTCTGCTAAGGCTTTGAGTAAGCTGAGAGTTGCCACTTTGCAAGTCTGAGTCTGATGCAGCTAGAAGGAGCTACATCTACATACTGAAGTAGGGTAACACCAGGATGCTGCTCTCTGAAGGGATGCAATTCTCGCCCCAGAGCCTCTCCAAACAAGGTGAGATTGTTTTGGAATCCTTGCGGAAGCCTGGCCCATGTCAGCTGCCACATCCCCTGGGCCGAGGGTCTTCAAAGGCAAAAATAGGCTGGGTAACTGGTGCCACAGGTATAGAAAAGAATGCATCTTTCAAATCCAGGACAGTGTAGGTAGTATGTTCCAGAGAGAGCTGTCTTAGAAGTGTGTAATGGGTTAGGGATGGCAGAATGTGTTGTTTCAACCCTCTTATTTACTTCTCTAAGATCCTGTACCATCTGATAATCTGTGTTCCCCAGCTTTTGCACAGGAAGTAAGGGGGTGTTCCAGGGGACTGTCAAGGAACAAGAATACCTGCATTGAGTAGATGGTTGATGTGTTTTTCTTTTCCAGTCATGGCTTTGTGGCTGATTGCATACTGCCATACCCGGATGGGGAGAGATGTGCTGAGTACTTTCACTACCATGGGGGCCTGATGCTTAGCCAACCCGGGGTGTTTGTCTTGTCCCAGACTCCCAGAACCAGGTGCTGGAACTCTTGCAGCAATTGATTAGCCACTTGTGGTGTTTCTAGGCCTGTAAGGAGATATTCTTCTGACATAGACCATGTTACTAGGAGCATCTGGCCTGAGTGCTGAAATTTAGTTTCATCTCACCATCCCCGAAAGAGATGGTGGCTTTCAATTTTTGTAGCAAGTCTCCTCCCATCAAGGGTAGGGACAGTTGGCCATAACAAGGAAAGAGTGGGTGACAGTCCCAGATCCAAGATTAATGGTCCCAGTGGTGGTCCAGGGATAACAGTGTATCTTCCCAGTGGCCCCTTGAACCAGATTATTTTCAGCTTACAAGGGACCAGGGTCCAAATTTAGGGCAGTGTATGTAGCCCACGAATCAACCAGGAAGTTAACAGAGGTGCCCCCGACTGTTAGTTTCACAATGAGCTCCTGGGGGTCTGGCAAAACCCTGGCCCAATCAATCTAGGAACTGCAGGACTGGGCTGGGGTCTGCCTGGTATCAGGGTCATTCATTTTCCCAGTGCCCTTTACTTTGCAGTAAGCACACTGGTCCTTTTGCAGTCCTGGTCTACCTTGCCTTGGCTTTCTCTGGTTCCCAGAAAATCCATGGGAGGATGAGGCCCTAGCACACTCTGACACCATTGTGCTCAGCAGGACCTTTGCCACCTTCTTTGTTTTTAGTGTATCGCCATCCTCCCTAATGTTATACACTTTCTGTGCCATCTCCATCAATTCTGATAATATCTTCCCTTCAAACCTCTCTAGGCTTTGCATTTTCTTTTGTATATCAGGAGCAGCCTTCAATACAAATGCTATATTTATAGCCCTATGATTTTCAGGTGCCTCAGGGTTTATAGGGGTGTAATTTCTGTAGGTCTCCATTAGACGCTATAAAAAGGTAGAGGGTGACTCATTCGGGCTTGGGCGGTTTCACTCACCTTAGATTCATTGGCTTTCTGGCAGCAGCTCGAAGGCCACATAGGAGAGTCTCGTGAAACCATTTGAGAGTCTCCTTACCTTGATCCTGATTGTAATTCCAGTCTGGTCTGGTAGAGGGGAACACAGTTTTTATTTGGGTAGGGGAAGTATTGTGTTGGCATCCCTCCAGATATGATCTCTCTTCTCATAAGCGAATAGGACCTGTAACAGTTGCTGGCAGTCACCCCAGGTGAGATTATGTGTGAAAAAGGTAATTTCTAGGAGAGAAATTGAGCCATGGGGTTTTTCTGAGAATGGAGGATTTTGATTTTTCTAGTTATACAGGTCTGTAGATGAAACGGGGGCATATACCATGAACAGGAGACCTTCATCACACAGGCCTGGACTGGCTTGGGGTGGGGGTAGTAAGGGGACTGAGTCAGGCAAGTTGCAGGGATATGTAGAAAACTGATACTGGGTGCCCCTTCACATATGGGGAGGGCTGGTTAGAGAGGCATCAGTGGATGTGGGCAGTGGAGGGTATAGGCTGTCTGTAGATGATTGGTTTAGAGGGAGAGGAGGAGGAGTGGATGGGATGGGGCCAGATGGAGGGGGATGAGAGGTAGACTGGGGGTTGGGTAGGTGAAAGGGTGGTTCAACAGGGGCAACTTGCAGGATCAAAAGACTGGGGTTCTTAACGGGAGCTTTCAACGAAATTTGGAGCTTTGGCTGCGCTGGGCACCTTTGTCCTGCAAGGCAAATTTTTAGTTTCTTTGGAGTGTCTGTAAGAAGATCTATCCACATATCAATGTAAGGAATCTGGTTCCGGTGACCAGGTTTGCCATAGATGAACCTCCAGATGCTGTAGACTTTTGGGAGGTACGTCGTTCTTTCAGATGGCCAGCCCACATCAAAGGTGGGCCACTCCAATTTGCAGAGGGTTCGTAGCAACCCTGGGTTGACCTTGGCTGCATATCCAGCCACTGCTTTCTTGAATTCCTGAAAGTTCTTTAGAAAACAGGCAAGGGGTGTGGTAGGACAAGAGGAGGATTGACCCATAGTAACAATCAAAAGTAGCACAGAACAGAAAGTGAGCAGAAACATTACAGACAGACAGACAGCTACACACACAGACACATGAACATTGAGCCTATTCTGAGGTCCCAGGTGACGTCTAACCCGGTGGCCAGGCCGTAGGAATAGAGGCACATCTGGCAGCCAAATGGCCTCTCCTGGATCCAGACTTACCAAAACAGAACAGAACTGGTGGTTCCTTAGGTTGATTTAATGATCAGCAGTGTAGTTTCTGGCCAGTCTGAGGACATACCAGTGCTGAGGAACCTTCCTCAGAAGCCTTCCCCCTGAAGGCCTCAGTGTGGCCGGCTCCAGTCTGTCTTGCTGGAGCCTCCAGAATGAAGTGGAACACTTCATATAAATAAAAACTCCCAGGAGAAAAAATTAATGGAACCTTTTTAACGGCTGTTGTGTGCTCTTTATTAAGAGTCGTGCCTAAAATCTGGAGGCTGCAGCCTTTATAGACTTTATTCCCACATGCTCCAAACTTTCCCATGTGTGCCAAGAGACAGGATTGATAGGTTTAAACATATACATTTCTATATTGGTTTCTGGAAAAACAAGCAAGCAGAGTTACAGAAGCAGATATTTGCTGTTATTATCTCAGCATGGGGCAGAGAAGTGATTGACCTTTTCCCAGGATGAGTGGTGCCATTCCCCGATTAGGTCTGGATGGGGCTCTGGGTTTTTAATGACCACACATATTTTATAAGTTTAGGGTTCCTGCTGGGGAGAATTCGTGTGGTCTTGTTTCCTTTTCAACTGCTCCCAAGTATGGTCCAAAGAAGAAATCAGATGCATATTGAAAGATAGGAGAGATGGGTAGTGATATTACTGGTGTGGTGGCACAGGGATGACAGATGGTTAGATTAGGAAGGTCAGTCTGGAATACCTAGGGCATGTATCTATGAATCGTGTCATTCCATGAGTCAAGACAGGGGAGTGTCATAGAACCCAGGGGGGATGGGGAGGAAGGAACAGTTAAGATCAAATGGGGTATTTAGTGGTCATGGAAAAGCTTTTTCAATACTTTACAGTAATGGACACAGGACATGATAAATATCATCAAAATGATTAAACTGTACCGTCTAAATTGTGAACTATACTGTAAACTACTGACAATATTTACTTGCTATATTTTACTATCTGTATAAGAGTTATAACAATGCTAACATCCATTTCTAAAAAAGATTTTAATATGGGTTGGGGAAGTGGGAGGGAAGTTGGGTATGTGGGAGTCTCTAGTATTCCATGTGTGACTTTACTGTGACCTAAAACTTCTTTGAAAATTCAATGAAAATTTGGGAGACACTGGGGAATGATAGGGGGAATGTGTCATGGTACACTAGACATGCAATAATACAGTGATAAAAGGAAAAAAGAATAATGTTTTTTAAAAAGGGATTTTTTTTTGTTTTTTTTCCTATTTTTTGAATGTCTCAATCCACTATTTATAATTATTTTTAGTTTAGTTTTTTTTTCTTCTGAGTTTCTTGTATTTATCCCTTGCATTTAAGCTCATCATTATTATTTCTTTATCCTATTAATTGTATTTGGTTGTTATATGGGCTTCATGTTCAAGGAAGGTTTAGATCACAGAAGGGTTAAATTGGGGGCTGCAGAGGATCATTGGTGGGGGGTGTCTGGGATGGGGGATTCATGGTAGTAAATACATCTGAATATACATGAAAGATATATGAAATTGTTCAAATGATCAAGGGATGGGGCAGGTTAACGGTTTGTAGACAATCGCTCAGTAAATGATAGAATCTGAAATCCCAGTCTGGAGAGCTCTGCCACATTCTCCAAGAGGGCAGCAACAGTCCCATGAATGCAGGAGCAGTGTCTGGCAAAAGAGGATGGCCCACTGATGGGTGCTTGTTATTGATGACTAGCCTTATGAGTCCTTGCTCTTGTAATTGAAACTTAGCCTACTGTTATGGTGTGCCTACGTGTTGCCAATTGTGAGCCTACTTGTTGCTCAAATGTGACCTATCTTAGCCAAACTCAAGATATCAATGCATTACCTTCCCCCCAATGTGGGACATGACTCCCGGGGATGAAGCTCCCTGGCAATGAGGTATTAATACCATGTGGCACCTTGCAACATGATTGGAAGAAGTTCTTGAATAAAGGGGGAAAAGGTAAAGAGAAATGAGTTCACGTGGCTGAGAGACTTCAAAGAGAGTCGGGAGGTCATCCCAGAGGTAACGCTTATGCACACCTCAGTAGGATCTCATAAAACACCAAACTGGATATCACCACACAGAGGGGCTCCTGAGGGCTCCGGAAATACTCAGGTTCTATTTGAGTGAGAATAGCCACAGAGATTGTTACCTTATTAGTAGACTCTAATTTGGAATCTGTGCTCCTGAGAATGACAGAGTTGGACTCAAATAAGTCCTCCCTGCATATGGTCCATCAGTCCATTCTATTCAAACCTATATGTGATGCTGGAGTTTTTAGGTATACTTTCAGAGATTGAAGTCTCTGGTCTACCTATGTGTCAGGTGTGCCTGGAATCATGGTGGAGCTGCAACTCCTACCCTACAGCAAAATGGGCTCCTCCAAGTCACCTGGCTTGGAGATGTCAATGGGCAACGGCCATCCCAGGGAATGGAGAGGGCCTGCAGCTGCAGGCATGATAATCCCATACACGGTATCCATGGGATATAAGCCCTCTCCCACTTGGAGATGTAGTGGATATCACCATCCCAGTCCCTGAGGATTGCTGGAAGAGCTATGGAGTAGAGTGGACTTAATGGTATTCTGTTGTAGACATATTGTAATTCAGGCAATGGAAGAAATTATAACAGTGAGGTGGAGTTGGTGGCCATAGGATGCTTTCGGGGTAGTGAGGGGAAGGGCAGTTGAAATTCAGGGGCCTTTTAGGGACTTGGGAGATTTTATAAGTGGCATTGAGGTGATGGATGTAATCCACTTTACATCAGCATTTAGCATGCAGAACTGTGTCATAGACAGTGTGGTCTACGATGTCAACTGTGGTCTATGTTTGGTGGCAAGGCCCCAGAATGTGTATATCCATAGTGGGTGATGTGCCAAAATGATGAAGGATGATTGTTTGGGATGTAGTGGGAGGTGTGGGAGGTGGGAAACATGGGAATCCCTGTAATTTCTGTGAAATATTTAGGTAATCTAAGCACCTTTAATATATATATATATATATATATATGTAAAGAAATAACATTTATGTAAGCTAATGCACATATATGCATATATATTTATATATAATTTTACAAATATTAGTATGTATTGTGAAAATTTTTATTTTTACCCGCAATAAAAAAAGAAATAAACGAAAGAAAATGCTGCAATAATGGGCAGCATTATATTTAAAATGGTAATTTTTAAAATGCTTACCCAAAATGTAATTGATTGAAGAACCAGTGAAAACAAGAAGGTTAATTTGAAATAATTGGAAAGCCCATCTTTACATAAACTCAGAGAAATCTTGAGTTATGATGAATGAATTAGTGGTAACAAAATGAACACACATGAGTGTGGAAGAAGGTGTGGGGGGAGCAGATCTCAGAACAAACAGCAAGTGCACTTTTCCTCAAGAAAAAAGACATCCTGAATTGCACAGTCACATCTCCTTCCTTAAAATATTGGCAACAAATTGCACAGACTGGAGGTGGAGATTCTTTGGAGATTCACATTCATTCCATTCACAGGGTTTCTTTCCAGTATGAATGTTGTAATATTTAATGAGATACTGCATCTGGCTGAAGGCTTTCCTACATTTCCTACATTTCTTACATGTACAGGGTTTCCCTCCACTATGAAATTTCTCATGGTCAGTGAGATTTGATTTGCTTCTGAAGGCATTCCTACATTCCTTACATATATAGGGGATCTGTACAGTTTGTCTTCTCTGGTGTGTAATGAGGCTTGATTTATGAATGAAAGCTTTCCCACATCCATCACATTCATAGGGATTCTCTCTGGTATGTATTCTCAGATGGTGAACGAGGTTTTCCTTCTGGTTGAACTCTTTGCCACGCTCATTGCATACATAGGGTTTTTTGCCAGAATGAATGCTTTGGTGTTTAATGAATGATTGCTTTCACCTGAAGGCTTTTTTGCATTCTTTACATTCATTTTGTTTCTCTCTAATATGAGTTTTTCATGTTCTGTGAGGTATGATTTGTACCTAAAGGCTTTTTCACATGACCTATGTGTATACCTTTTCTTTGCAGTAGGAAATCCCTTGTATCTGAGATTTGACATTTGAATTAGAGCTTTCCCACAAATACATGATTTCTCTTCAGGAAGAATTTTCTGGTGAATAAAGAGGTTTTCTGTCAAGTTGAAAACTTTCCCACATGTATGACACTTCTATCTTTGTTCCCCTGAATGGCTTTTAAAATGAGGAGTGAAAAATGATAGTAAAGAACAGCCTACATTCAGGACACTAATATGGTTTGTCTCTAGTTTGAAATTTCCCATATTCCATGAGATTTTGTTTCTTATGGAAGCATTCCCATATATATTACAATACTAACTAATGTATGAATATTTCATGCTCAATGAGATTTAATGCCTGGCTGAAGAATTTCCAATATTCCTTACATGCACAGGGTTTTACTCCTGCATGTTTCTTTGATGTGACTCTAGCTTTCTGAAATTCATGAAATCCCAAATGGTTTCTCTGAAGGATTAATTCTCAGATATCTCAAGAGGTTGAATTTCCAAGAAAACTTCACACTCATTACACTTATAGGAGAGGACTACAATGTGGGGCAAATTCCTTCCAAGTAAAGTTACATTCACAGAAGTGTTATTTTGAGGAAACAATGCTTTTGGTCAGAGAAAAGATGTTCCCAACTTTCTTACATTCTCTGCTTTCATCTTAAGTCTGTACTACTGTGGAAGTGTATATAGCTTCACTCACAGGCTTTTGTTATATGGTTCTTTCTGCTTCTTAATGTCCTATGCTTCTTCATAGTTTTTGGGATGCAGCAAAAGCAGTGCCTAGAGGGAAATTTATAGCATTGAATGCACTCATTAGAAAAGAGGAAAGACCCAATAACAATCATCTAATTGTCCAATTTGGAAAGTGAAGCAATGTCTCCTTTTTATTTGTCCTATCATTCCAGGCACTTCTTACTTCAAATCAGCATCATATCCAGTTTGGTGACTTCATAACTAGGAAATGGGGAAGTGATACAGCACAGGATGAATGACGGGGACAAAACAACACCCCATAGATTAACCCTGGAACATTCAGGCTTCTGAAGGATAAGAAAGGCAGAGTTTGCAAAGATGCACGAGTAACGTGGCCCCAGAACAAAGGCCAAAATTGCAACCCAGGAAATCCTGACACTTTGTTTTGGACTGACTATTTTTATTCAATTTTTTCCTTCTATTTACTTGGATGAGATGCACTATTTAATATTCTGTAAAGTTTACCAGGGAAATTATAACAGTTTTGCTTGCTGTCACAAATCCACACTTATTATTTGTTATAGACTTGTGAAATAATGTATTTTAAAACATTTTATATCTTGTATTAGTCAGACAAAGGGGTGCTGATGTAAAATACCAGAAATCACTTGGTCTTTATAAAGGATATTTATTTGGGATAGAAGCTTCCAGTTACCACGCCATAAAGTATAAATTTCTTCTTTAACCAAAGTCTGTGACCCTGTCTTGGAGCAAGAAAGCTGCTGACATTTGCTAGGGTTCAGGTTTATTTTGTTTCACTCTTCCCAGGGCTGCGTTTCTCCCTAGGCTCAGCTCCTCTGTTTCTTCCTCAAGGTCAGCTGTAGTCTATGAGGCTCTCTAAGCTTTGCCACTCTCCACAAGGCCAGCTGTGGACAGTCAGGTGAATGGCTTCTCTATTTTCCCCGGGGCCTCCTGTCCTTGCTCATCAGAACTCCAACATCAAAAACTACTCTAATTCTGTCCATTGCCATGTCTTTTTATGTGTGAGGCCCCGGCCACTAATGGGCAGGCCTCAAGTCCCCTACAGACAGTGAACCAGTCAATGCCTTTATCATAACTTAATCATGCCCAGATTAACAGACCAGTTTACAAGCATCGTCCCATAAACATTATTGGAATGCATAATGATATCAAACTGCTACATATCCAGATACCCATCTTATGCTATATATTATTTTATGGTGTATTTGAACACTTTATTGATGTACTAGGGCATGGATATCATTATTACTTTATCCATTCAATAGTCATTTAGTATATGAATTTAATTAACAAATATTGTTCTTCAATCCATCCTGAATCTTGAACTTTCTGAGAATATTTTTTCTGCCTGAAGAATATTCTTTTACATTCCTTTAAAGTGAGTTGCTTCTATCAAGCTTTATTAGTTTTTGCTCATCTGTAATAATATTTATTTCATTTCTTCCTGAAGCACTGAGATGAATTAAATCTCAGGCCGTCTATGATCTCCAATGTTTTGAGAGCACCCTTAGGGTCGAATTTCTCCATCCTGTTGTAAATTTAATCAGTTCTTTAGAGAAGAAATTAGGGGCTTTTAGTTTTACAGCCTGTTCCCTCCCCACCCCAGGCAAAATCTGTGCACCCTGGCTCTGGGGATGGGAATGATGGCTCAACTCTGAGTTACACACATGATTTTGGACCTAAGATTTGGTGGAGAAAGCACAGTATATTTTGTTCTTCCTGGGACCTTTCTAGGGACCACTGCAATGTTGGTCATCACCCCATTTTGTTCAATGATTGCCATACCCAAAGTACAGCCACTGCGCAGGAGTTCCCATTTCTCCCAGACTTAGGAGACCCATCCTGATCCCTGTGCCCTGGGTTAATGTCATCATTTGAGTCTTGTGTGGGCCCCAGAGAAGTATGTTCTTACTAACCTATTGTTATGTGTGTAAGCCTTTTTTATGTAGGACATTTTGGTTAGATTCAGATAAGGGAACTTTTGATTAGGGCACTTTTTGTTAGAATGCTTTAGTTTAGTTAAGGGCCTATGATTACTTTTCTTGCACCAGAATGGACCCCAATCATTGTGCTGAAGTCCTACATACATGGAACACACAGAGAAGAGTGCTGCCGTGTTTACCCTGCCATGTGGGAGAGGGATCAAAGATCTCCTACAGCTGTGGAGAGACACAGAAACCCTGAGAGCCTGAGGGAGAGGCCAGAGGCTGTAGTCATGGAGCAGTTTGAAGCTGAAGACATCCAGTCCATAGGAGAAGGGAGAGATGTGAGCAATTGTGTCTGATGTGCCACTGCTGAGCTCTGGGAGAAAGTGTGCTTGGAGGAGAAGGCAGAGAGGGACAGGCAGGCCCAACATTTTGCCTTGGTAGGATTCCTGCAGCAGTTTACCCTGCCTAAGACAGCATTTTAGATGATGACTTGATGTGGACATTTTCACAGCCTCAGAACTGTAAGCTTTGAACTTAATAAATTCCAATAAAAGCCAATCTACTTCTGATATTTTGCATTGGCAGCATTGGGAAACTCAAACAGCTGATGATGCAGAGTTGGAGAGCTGCCCTGTTCCCAAACAGCTGTGTGATGCTGATGCTCAGTGATATCACCTTTAAACTGTGGGTATCTCCAGACTAGGCAGGAATGAGTACAGGTAAGATGGAGGGGGAAGTGCTCTTAACCAGGAAGGCCTGCAAGACAGGGAGATAGGCAGGGGTGTCACAGGGTTTGGGGACTACTATAAAGTCACAGATACCCCAGTATGATGTACCTTCCTCAGGCAGTGGTTGGCCAGATGGGCAGGGGCAGATAAAATCATGGGACCTGTGGCCCAGTGCAGCAGAGAAATCAGGGCACACAGAGGAGTCTCCCTGCTCTGGCTCCTTTTGCCCTTCCCTCCTTCCCTTGGCATCCAGCCTGGACCCTCTGAGAAAGCTGATCTTACTGTATCCCTCCTGGGTCTCAGGTACAGTCTCAGGTGTCCTGATTCCACTTCAACATTTATCATCTCCAATTTTGGGGCAGCTGAAGAAAGAGCAATGCCAAGATGAAACATGTCGGTGTCAGGAAAGAAATGTCAAAATTCACATTACAGCATTGACCACAGAAATACCACCAGAATGAGAAACATTAGGCCAGTGACCCTAATAAATAGTACAGGAATCCCAGAAAGTTCTGGGACCTAGGGCTTACAAGAATAGAAGTGAGGTTGTGAGAGAGTGCAATGTTTGCAGAAAATCTCAGAGGGTGTAGATGTCAGATATTTCTCAGATTAATTAAATATATAATTTTCAACACTGTTGAAAATGATGTAAACCTCTTCAATCCCAGAAGAGAATGGAAGGGTTGGATGGGAAGAAGCTGATGTACACCTGAAGAAGCTGGAATATAACATGAGTTCACTGCAGTTCAGAGAGGGAATCAAGCTCTCAGAACCCAATTGAAAACCATCATCATAGGTTCAGGTTCCACAAAGGAGTACAGGGGAAGAGCCCTGGTCAGCACTTACAGCCTCATTTAGTGATGTGAGTCACTCTAGCAGGTCTAACCTGAGGAGTAAGCAGCAGGAGGTCCGTCTTCTGCTGTGGTGCTAACAGCCCTCTAACCAGACACCTGAAGAGAGCAGCGTGGCCTTCACATGGTCGCATCCATGTTCCTCATGCTCTGTGCTCACTTCTGCTGAGCGAGGGCTCCACCTGTCCAGACAGCTGGAGATGATGCCAAAGGGAGAGAGCACTATTCTTTATGAGTGACTATATTTGCAAAGATTGAGGGGAAGTGCACCCACACCCAGTAATGTTGCAGATACAAATCACTACCTTCAAATCAACCACTTTGTATGATTTCATTGTGTACTATTTTCATAATTTCTTTTAAATGATAACCAAATTATCCATGCAAAGATTATAAAAATAATTTATGTCTGCTATGGCAAACACTAAAATTCCTTCTCTAGCCTCAACCGCCATTCCTCCTTCCTCAAAATTATCTGCATTTGCAGATTCATTTTGGGTACACATTTCTGTTTGTAAATACATGTATTCTCTAGTTTCATCCATCCCACAGCCTATCACATATGAGAAAAATATTGGAGTACAACTTAAGACTATAAATATCTCTTTTAACTTCTTAAAATACTTGAGATTAGAAGTATATCTCCAAATTTTGAAAGGATCATCTCTGATTTAAAATAATAAGGAAAATTGGAGTTAAGTAGAAAGCAGGCCACTGTAATTCTGTGGCTCTTAAACTTGAATCCATATCAGAATTAGGTGAAGAAACTGAAAAAATATAAATGGTTATGGTGCCTTAGAAGAAAATGCTACAATAATGGGCAGCATTATTTTTAAAATGGTAATTTTTTAAATGCTTACCCAGATTTTAATGTATTGAAGAACCAGCGAAAACAACCAGGATAATTTCAAATAAGTGGAAAGCCCATTTTTACATAAACTAACAGAAAACTCTTGTTCTGATGCATAAATTAGTAGTAACAAATTGAACACAGATTCTTGTAATTCACCTTGGAGGTAGACGGTGCCAGGAATGATCCAAAGAAAGTGTGGGATGAGGGGACCTCACTCCATGTGCAATGCAGGCAAATTTTTTTAGGCTGAAGATGCTTTTTATACCACAAAGCTGATAACAAAATTAGGGCATCCTTCACTAGTTCCACAGCTTGGTACGTGAGAGGGCTGCTTGTTTCTGTATTTCCAGACAATCTTTCTTGGGAATTCAGACCATAACATCTTAATGGTGTGTTCATTCTGATCTGGCTCCTCCCACTGATGTTTGCAGTATGCAGTGTCCTTGGAGACATTTACTAATGTTTCTCTTACAGTAAATATGCTTTTAAAATGCTTAACCCATTATGGTCTGGCTCTCAGCATCTTTTCCAACAACTCCTTTTTTTTTGTTTTTTGTCCAGGGTGACTGTGCCAGTCTTAGGTTGCCCTCCTCAGAAGATCTTACCCATCCCTGGCCACTAGCCAGCTCCATGCACTGGGGTTTGAGATTCAAGGGTATAAAGTAGATTCAAGTTATTAGCATGGCTGGCTTTTTCAGCCCTATTAATGTGGGACAGCAGGGCTTTCCAAATACATCCTAATAAAGTTAAGAGTAGCAGACTACCAATTATCACCACCCTGAAGTTAGCAAGTTCAGAGGTTGATTTCCACCAATGTAAGGGGTTTATTTTATTTAATTGATATGTCACTGATTGCCAAAATTTGCCACCTGAAATCGTAGTAAGGTGATTCTGAGACATGCTCAAAATCCTTTTTTGCAAATGTGTAATTTCTATAGAAAAACTTGTTTGATGACCTATTAAATGATTTTAATTATTTCCCATTCATAATTGGAATCATTGTATGGGAGAGGAGTGATAAAAAAAGCACTTTCATTCCAATGACATTTCAAAACCTTGTTTTAAATTCAGATCATATACCTGATCTCCCATTTGTGTAACAGCCATCTCTAAGTCATTGAGGCTATTATTAATTTTCCCATCAATAAATGCCCGACTATGCCATAGCTCACTAGCATTTTTCTGCCAATTTCTAACATATTGTCGTGTTTGGATAGTCTCATGTAGGGCAGTTTCTACCTCAGCAGCAGCTGTAATAATACCTATAAGCCCTAACACAGCAGCTACAATTAATCCAATTAAACATTTTGTTCTTTTCAAATGATTTAGAAAGTGCCAAAGGATTTGGTTCTCAGGGGAAGACATCCAGCAGCGATTCATGTGAACCCAAAGCCATATTCTATGATGCCATTTTCCTATTAGAACCACAGTAGAATTTTCTTGTAAAACAGACTTTGATACATAAGTGTAAAGGAAGCAATTGCTGCAGAAAAACCATGTTTGATTAATGCTCACTCTTCCAACTATAAAAACTATGGGATCCCTAACACATATTTTAAGAAATTAAGTGGATTTTCTTTTTAAACTGGTAATATTAGTTTTACTGCCTTGCCAGTCAAAACTTGGGCTAGTTCCCAAAATAATTTCCACAAATACTTTTTTTTGTTAAGTTTAGTTTCCCATAGTTGTGGGATAAAACTTCCCTGATGAGTCCAATTTAGTGATGTATTTATACTTATGACATCCCCAAAATTCCAAAAATAATGGTAGATTTCATTAGTTGTTTTTATTGAATTATTAATTTAATTTTTCAACATATGGTTGTGTTTACATTAGTTTTCATTATCCCTATAAGGGCCCAATTCATTAAAACTTTATAGGAATTATTAAAGATCCCAACCTCAGATGAAACATGGCATGTATGCCATTTATCACTTTGTTCTATGATTTTGGGACTGTATACATGGATCAATGGATACTAGGCAGATAGGACATTCAAGAAAATGCAAGGTTAAATTTTCAATAAATTTCCCTTTCTACTCAGGTTTTAGAGGAAGGAGAGAACCAACGGGCCCAGGAAAATGAAAAATCTAATTAATATAAACAGGGTAGAATTTGTCCCCGCAAATCAAAAATTCTAAAAGAGGTGAATTGGGTAGCGGCTGTGGCTCAATCAGTAGGGCTCCCGTTTACCATATGGGAGGCCCCGGGTTCAGTTCCCGGGTCCTCCTGGTGAAGGCAAGCCCACCCGCATGGCGTGGTTAGCTGACCAAGTGAGCACAAGCAGCAAGGGGGGGATAAATGAATAAATAAATAAAATCTTAAAAAAAAATAAAATAAAAGAGGTGAATTAATAATATAAGCCAAATATGTTTAATTATGTGAAGGTGCACTACTAACTACTGATGTTGTCAAGGTAAGCATAGCAAAGAATAACTGTTTTAGATTGACATTCTGACTTTTAGAAGTTATCATCTTTTCTGCTTCTTGTGTCAGCTTCTTTGACTTATTAATGTCTAGGATACAGACATCTGGACAGGACACAAAAGTGATCTTTATCGGTAATGATAAGAGCAAAACCTCAACACTATATCCTAACTTAATTTCTGCATTTTCCCATTGATTATTATCTTTATGCTTTCAATAAATATATTTGTTTCTGTATCTATTATTTATTTTTGCAAGAAATGCCCAGCTGCTGATTCTGACCTTTGGCTTAAAGTTTTTGTACTAAAAAATGCTTGATATAATTATTTTCACACCTCATCATTTACACCTGTTTTGTTTTTGTACAATTTATAAATAGAGGTTTAAATGTTAATTTTTATGATAAGTATACATACATTCACAGGCTTACTAATTCATGGGATACACTGATATACTTGGCTTATTTTTGGCTAGAGTCCTGGATAGATACAAGATAAATGTTAATATATATTTAATTTAATAAACTTATATTGACAATAAGAGTGAGAAACAAATAACATAACTAATTAAAAGATTAAGTCAGTATTGAACAGTTACAGAATGACAGTTAAATAGTGCAGTCGTACATATATACTTACCAATATTTAGCTTGTAGCTGGGAAATGTTGAGTTGTTGAAGTAGCAACTGATACTAGAGTTTTGATTGACTGTGTTTAGGATTAATGAATTTGATACTACAGATGCCAATTTGTGAGTATTTTGCTAATTTCTGACAAAGGGCCCAGTTCCTCAGGAAGGAACACAACACTCTCTGGACAGTACATTTTAAAGTTTATGCATCAATCCCTGGGAGAGTGGGCAGCTCCCGCAGGGAGGAATACAACATCCGTTGAAATGCACTTTATCTTTTTTAATTTGTTACAAAACTTCCTTGATGTGCTTACTATTTTAATTTCTAATACTTTTCCTGAAATGTGAAAAGTGTTAACTGGCAAGGCATTGGTTTTTTGATTAACAAAGTTTTATGCATGATGCTTTACATTTAGGCTTGAACAATACTTGCCAGACTTGTTTTTTAATATATTTAGTTTCAGGACTGTCAAAATTCAAAACAAGAGGCTTCAATATACATTTCATAAAATGCATTTATGTGTAGTATACAAGTTATTAAATAACTTAGGTTTGCAATGTATTGTATTAAAGTTTTGATTAGTATTTAAGTATATTATACAGAATTCATAATTGTAGTAGATTATACAACAACAGACATCCAATGAATAAACTATTATTTCTTAAGCATTTAAAATTCTTAGTAGCATGAATAGAATGACCTCAATTTCTTTATTTTGTGTTGTTTGAGGCAAAGGTAACAACAAATTTGAATTTCCTATTTGGACTGTGGGGTAATAAATTAACTTGTAATTTTAATACTTGCATAGGTTTTGTTCTTAACATTATAGTTAGAATTGGGGCTGTTCCTTACAGTGTTGAATATAAACTTAATTTACTGTTGGCTACTTGGCAGGAAGGGGTATGTGAGTTGGCTTGACTTGTTTAAGAAAATATTAAAGAAAGCTTTAGGAAGATTTAAAACAAAGTGAGAGTGACATAACTGGATATTAATTTTTTGCAACAAATAGCAATATTTGGGACCACTACAAGCTGCAGTGGTGTTATTTTATTATATTATATTTTACAGTTATGCACTACCCTGGCAGCTTTTAATGGCTGCTTTCTTCTTGTAGTTATAACTAAAAATTATAATTAATAACAACTTATTTTATTTACTATTATATTGAAACATTATTATATTTTCAGGAATTTTATACACTTTTAAAGTATTCATATGAACTTTTTATTCATATAACTTTAATTGCTATAAAATTAGAAAATTTCTTTAATTATACAACAGTTTAATATACTTCATTCAACTTATATCACATGAACTTAACTATTTTCAGGATTTTACTGTTTTTTTAGGTAAAAGACCAACTTATATGTGACAGTTTGAAATAAAAGCTATGTTTCAGGATTTGAATTTGAGAAAGCAGGTTTGAACATTGTGTTCTTTTTAAGTGATAAAACTTGTTTCTTCATGGAAATGATAAGGTTAAAGTACAAAAAATCTATTTTGATAAAACAGACTTTCTTTATTGCATACTGATTATTTCAGAGAAAATTTTGTAAACTTTTACCAGAACAGACTACTAACTTCAGAAACTTTGAGAAAGAATAAAACTTTAAATGTATATTATTACATTGTTTGATATCAAAGCTTTAATAAAGTTTTAGATAGCCTGTCTAAATCTTACTTAGCTTTGACCACATTGTTTTTCCACATGCCTTTTGCACTTTTTGTATTTATTCATGCTTTCCCACATTTTATTTTTTTTAAATAACCAGTCATTTTATCTTGTGATAAAATTACTTTCTTTTCTTTAATAAAAAAGCACATTCTATATACCTTGTATACTTAAGTTACCACAATGATTTTGGCAACTATTTCCAGGCAAACTTCTTACAACACATAATTACCATCAACATTAAACAAACCTGTTAGAATAATCCTTTAATTTGAGTATAACAATTTTTATTATTTTAAACTAATATCCATATTTATTTATTAATATAAGCACTTATACAATTTTTGGCCATTTGAATAGAGCTCTTATAATAATTTTCACTTATCAATTTAATATTACCATCCAGAGGTATCAAAATATTTACTGACACTGAACAAACAGACAAATACAAAAAAGAATTATGATGCACTAACAGAAACATAATGCTTACTAATTTGACTGAAAATTTTCGTTCATTTGGTATGGCTGTCTTCAAGCCCTCTATCATTTCACATCTTTGATTTTACTGTTTTTAAGATTTTTAATGGAATCTGTGTTACCTGTAATATATAAGCTTGTTCTTTGAAACACTTTTGTTCATAATCTGCAAGCAGCCAGGACAACTTAAACAGCATAAATACAGTTAAGCTCTAATTTAGAAGTTTATACAGATATTGAACATGTATAATTTGGATTACTACTCTTTAGGAGTACACTTAAGCTCAAAGTTCAGATTTCTGGGATAGGCCCTATAATTCCTGTTCTTAATTTTGGGTATACCCAGTGAAGGAGTAATAAACTTAGTTTCAGCTGAGGAAGGATTGACAGCTGTACTGCTTTTGGTAACTGTCTTAAGTTCTGTTACAGGCTGGAGTGGACTGCTCCGTTGGGTAGATTTGAGCAAGGCTGGGAAATGTGCTCATATTGTTTGTCTGAGGGCCTTGAGCAAGACCCACTTGGAAGGTTCTCAACTTAATAATGAGACTACCATTTTTATGATATTTAGAATGGCATTCCTTGGCTCAGTGCAACCCTCTTTGGCATTTTGGACACAGATGAGTTGGTATTGATTTATTGTTGCCCCTGAATGGAGCTCTTACACTAGTTTTGATTTGGCAATCTTTTTGCATATGACCTGGTTTCCTACATTTAAAGCAATTTAAATTAGTAATCATAGGACTACGGCCCTTTAGAGCAGCTGCAAGAAGGTTCATGTTATAAGTATTAGGCCCAATGTTTTGGCATATTTTTATATAACCCCCTAAAGTCCTTCCATTTGCCTTTATGGGATATAAAGCCTTTTTACACTCACTCTTAGCATTATCAAAACCAACATTAGAATAAGAATTTCTTTAAGATCAGATTGAGTTACTGTCTTGTTGACTACATCTACCTGCCTTGTTACAAATTCAGCAAGGGTTCAGTATTTTATGAAAAATTTTTGAATATGATTGTACAGCCTGTCCAGGGATGGAGACTCATCACCAGGCAGCTAGGCAGCAATATCACACTTGTAACAATGGCAATAACATCATATAGAGCTTGGCTAGGAATCCCAGCCCTTTGATCTGTTCCTAAAATTTGTTCAGCAGTAATAGGCACTGGTGGATTTTGCTGTTGGTTTCAACATCTACAATGTTAGCTTTATCAGCCCAACAAGTTTTAAATTGAAAAAAATTCTGCTTAATTAAGAACAGCTTGAGCTAACAACTCCCAATCCCAGGTTATTAATCTGTTTGCTGGTGCCATTTCTTGCACCCAATTCTGAGTACAAGGAGATTTTACACCATATTGAGTGCATGATTTTTTAATTTTTTATAGTTTTAAAAGGAATAGGAGCATGATCATATTGTACACCCCCTTGGGGATTGTTAGCATCTACTGGAATTTGAGTTAGTGTTACTGGAAAATTTTTAAAAAATTGCATAGCCTCTGAATTTTTCTTTTCTATTTCTCTGTGCTATACTTTTCATAATTGAAGAGTATTGTGCTGGCACAAAAACAAAACTTTTCAAGGGTCATCAAATGATGTAGTAGGTGCAGATGCTGGTTCGACAGACAATGAATTACCTTTTGGATCGGATGGCTTAACGACCACTGGAAAAGTTCCATAAACTCCTTATTTCTTTTTTTTCCTTTCTATTAGACATGATTTTATCTGTTTTTTTCCTTTTCATTATTTTTTTCATATATATTTTCATTAAAATCATCATTAACTTGTTCTGCTATAGTTTTATCAATAGCAGTATCCATTTTAATATCTTCATTTTCATCTGACTGTAATGCTTCAAGAGCAACAGAAATATGACTATACGAAGACCATACATAACAATGTATCTGTGAAAGAGAAAAGAGTTTTAGTAGTTCTAGGGTCATCACAGATACCCCTGTATCCTTTAACAGTGTTTTCAAAACTTGGGAATATTCCTCTAACAGAGTCAACTTATTACCCATTTCCCTGATGATCAAGATTATTCGACTCACCAACAGAATGCCAGGACTCTGCAACACAGCAGCCCTTCTTTCCATGTTACTGGTACAGAGAAAAGAGTAGTCATGCCCCATATGGGTGTCATCTGTTGTAATTCAACATGGAGGTAAATGGTTCTGGGAATGATTCAAAGAAAATTTGGGATCAGGGATTTATACTGAATGTGGAATGCAGGCAAGTTTATTTAGGCTGAAGCTGCTTTTTACACTACAAAGCCGATAACAAAAGTAGGGCGTCATTCACCAGTTCCTCACCTTGTTATGTGAGAGGGCTGACTGTTTCTGTGTTCACAGACAATCCCTCTTGGGAATTCAGACAATAACATCTTAGTGGTCTGTTCATTCTGCTCTGCAAATTCCCACTGATATCTGTATTATGCAGTGTCCTTGGAGATATTTAATAATGTTTCTTTGCCAACAAGCATGTATTTTAAATGCTTAACCCTTTATTCTCTGGTTCTCAGCATCTTTTCCAACAATCACCCCCACACACACTTTTTTTTGTCTTTTGTCCAGGGTGACTTTGTCAGTCTTAGGTTACACTCCTCTGAAAGTCTTACCCATCATTGGTCACCAGCCAAGCTCCATGGACAGGGGACTTCAGAGTTATTTCCACCAACGTAAGGGGTTTATTTGATTTAATTGATCTGTCACAGATGCCCAAAATTTGCCACCTGGAAGCATAGTAAGTTGATTCTGAGACAAGTTCAAAATTCTTTTTGCAAATCTGTAATTTCTATAGATAAATTTGTGTGATGACCTATTGAAAGATTTTTAATTTTTCCCATTTAAATGGGGATCATTATATGGGAGAGGAGTGATTTGTCCATTTCCTCTAAATTGTCATTCTTGTTGGCATATAATTTTTCAAAGTATCCTCTAATGATACTCTTTATTTCTGTGGGGTCAGTAGTGATATCACCTTGCTCATTCCTTATTTTATGTATTTGCATCTGTTCTCTCTTTTTCTTTGTTAGTCTTGCTAAGGGTTTGTCAATTTTGTTGATATTCTCTAAGAACCAGCTTTTGGTTTTGTTTATTGTTTCCAGTGCTTTCTTATTCTCTATTTCATTTAGTTCTGCTCTAATCTTGTTTATTTCCTGTTTTCTACTTCCTTTAGGTTTAGCTTGTTGTTGTTTTTCCAATTCCTCCAAGTGTGCAGGTAGGTCTTCAATTTTAGCTCTTTCTTCATTTTTAATATATGAATTTATGGCTATGAACTTCCCTCTCAGGACTGCTTTCGCTACATCCCATAGGTTTTGATATGTTGTGTTGTTGTTTTCATTAGTTTCAAGGTAGTTATTGATTTCTTTTGAAATTTCCTCTTTGACGCACTGTTTGTCTAAGAGTGTGTTGTTTAACATCCATATCCTTGTGCCTAACCTCTTTCTCTGGCCCTTAGTGATTTCCAACTTCATTCCGTTTTGGTCAGAGAAATTACTTTGTATAATCTCAATCTTTCTGAATTCATTGAGTGTTGTTTTGTGGCCTAGCATGTGGTCTATTTTGCAGTATGTTCCATGTGCACTGGAGAAGAATGTAAATCCCGCTGTATTTGGGTGTAGTGTTCTGTATATGTCTATTAAGTCCAAATCTTCTAATGTATTGTTGAGTGCCTTCGTTTCTTTATTGATTCTCTGCCTAGATGTTCTGTCTAATGATGATAGTGGTGTGTTGAAGTCCCCTGCTATAATTGTAGAGGAATTTATTTCTCCTCTTAGTTTTTCCAGAGTTTGCCGCACGTATTTTCAGGCACCTCGATTAGGTGCATAAATGTTGATGATTGTTCTCTCTTCTTGAGAGATTACTCCTTTTACTAATATGTAGTGTCCATCTTTGTCTCTTACAATAGTTTTGCATTTAAAGTCTATTTTGTCTGATATTAGAATAGCTACTCCTGCCCTTTTTTGGCTAATGTTAGCTTATAAAATGGTTTTCCAGCCATTCACTTTCAGCCTCCTTGAATCCATGGGCCGAAGGTGGGTTTCTTGTAGACAGCATATAGATGGATCATATTTTCTTATCCATTCTGCCAATCTGTGTCTTTTGATTGGTGAATTTAATCCCTTAACATTCAGTGTTATTACTCTTAACGAATTTCTTACTTCAGTCATTTTTTTCTGTGGGTTAATGTATGTCATATGTTGTTTTGTTTCTCTTTTTGAGTTTTCAGTTGTTTTCAGAATCTCCTCCAGCTCTCTCTCCTTTGTTTTTTCCTTTCAACTTGTAGAGATTCCTTTAGTATTTCTTGAAGTGATGGTTTCTTCTTGATATACTCTCTTAAATGCTGTTTATCTGTGAATATTTTGAACACTCCAACATTTTTGAATGCCAATTTTGCTGGATAGAGAATTCGTTGCTGGAAGTTTTTTTCTTTTAGTGTTTTGACTATGTCATACCACTGTCTTCTTGCCTCCATTGTTTCAGCTGAGAAATCACCACTTAATCTTATTGTGATTCCCTTGTATATGATGGGAAAAAATATTCGGCAACCATGTATCTAATAGGAGACTTATATCCTGCATATATATAGAAATCCTACACCTTGAAAATAAAAGGACAACAGCCCATTTAAAAAATGGTCAAGTGACCTGAAAAGACACTTCTCCAAGGAAGAAATACAAATGGCTAAAAAGAAAATGAAAAAATGCTTAACATCACTTACTATCAAGGAAATGCAAATCAAAATTACAATGAGATACCATCTTACATCCATCAGAATGGCAGCTATTAAAAAAACAGGAGACACTAAATGTTGGAGAGGATGTGGAGGAATAGGAACCCTCATCCACTGCTGGTGGGACTACGGTATGGTCCAACCACTGTGGAGGACAGTTTGGCAGCTCCTCAGAAAACTAGCAATAGATCTTCCGTATGATCCAGCAATTCCACTGCTGGGTATATACCCAGAAGAACTGAAAACTAAAACACAAACAGGTATATGCACACCAAAGTTCATAGTGGCATTGTTCACCATTGCCAAAGTTGGAATCAGCCCCGGTGCCCATCAACAGACGAATGGATAAGCAAAATGTGGTACATACATACAATGGAATATGACTCTGCTATAAGAAGGAACAAAGTGCTAACACATGGAATAACGTGGATGAATCTTGAAGACCTTATGTTGAGTGAAGCAAGCCAGGCACTGAAGGATGAACAGTATATGACCACACTGATCTGAACTGAGGAAAGTGAGCAGTCTCTGAGAACCATTGTCTGAAAGATAGGTTATCAAAGGAGAGTAAGAGAAGAGCAGGCTTTGAGCCATCACCCATATGGACATAATCTATGGTAAAGGGATAAAGTGTGGTTGCATGTTGGAGGATGGGGCAGATGAATGGTGGTGTTCCTGGGTTTGGTGGTGCAGCACTGGGGGGGGTGGATTAGGAAGGGCTGGTTCAAATCCCCAGGGCATGTAACTGTGAACATTGACATACCATGTGTTGGGAGCGGGGGGTATCATGGGCCATGGGGAGCTGGGGAGAAGGGAACAGTCAAGATCTAATGGGTTGTTTGGTGGTCATGGGGAAGGTTTTTCATTACCTTACAGTAATGGACACAAGACATGGTAAACATCATCAAAATTATTAAACTGTATCATCTAAATTGTAAACTATACTGTAAATCACTGACAATGTTTAGTTGCTATATTTTGCTATCTGCATAATAGTTATAACAAGGCTAACAACCAAAAAAAAAAGGGGGCAGAGTTAATATGTGGTGGGGAAGGGGGTTGGTTTGGTATCTGGGAGTCTCCGGCACTCCGTGTGTGCCTTTGCTGTGACCTAAAAGTTCTTTGAAAATTAAATGAAAAATTGGGAGACAATGGGGATTGAGAGGAGGAAGGTGTCATGGCACACCATACATCCGATAACACAGTGATAAATGGAAGGAAAAAAGGGAAAAAAGAAAGGAGAAAGGAAAAAAAATGAATACATATATATATATTTTAAAGGCATTTCCTTTGCTTTTTTGCTTATTTTTTGAACGTCCCAATCCACTAATTATATTTTATTTTGTTTTGTTCTTTGTTTGATTATTTGTTTTTTTTCCTCTCTTTTTATTTTTCCCCTGAATTTTCTTATGTTTGCCTCTTGCATGTACGCTTATCACACTTGTTTCTTTATCCTAGTATGTGTATTTGATTATTTTATGGACTAAATGTTCATGGAGGATTTGGATCACAGAAGGGGTAAAATGGGTACTGCGGGGGATTATTGGGGGGTTTTCATCGGGATTGGTTCATCCGAATATACATGAAAGATATACAAAATCATTCAAAAGATCGGGGGATGGGGCTTGGTCATGATGGGTGGATAATCACACAATAAATGAGGGAATCTGAATTCCTAGCCTGGAGAGCTCTGTCACAGTCTCCAAGAGAGCAACAATAGTCCTCTGGGTGTAGGGACAGTGCTTGTCAAAATAGGGTGACCCACTGAAGTGTTGTTTTTTTTTTATTGATGACTACCCTTGTGAGTCTTTGCTCCTGTAAATGAGACTTAGCCTGCAGTTGTGGGGTGCCAAAGAGTTGCCACCTGAGAGCCTCCTTGTTGCTCAAAGGTGGCCTCTCTCTAAGCCAAACTCAGCATATGATTGCATTACCTTCCCCCCAACATTGGACATGATACCCAGGGATGAGCCTCCTTGGCAACAAGGGATTAATACCAAGTGCCAACTGGCAGCTTTGCACAGTGGCAGTATCGTAGCCAATGAGGTTTATCCGAGGGATGATTATTGCTAATTGAAAACTTTTCCCAAGTGCCAACTAGCAGCA
>JAKSZT010052538.1:0-29724 GCA_026826555.1 Tolypeutes matacus | reverse complement strand
TTTCATAATTTCTTTTGAATTATAACCAAATTATCTGTGCCAATAGTGTAAAAATAACTTATGTCTCTTATGGCAAACAATAAAATTCCTTCTCTAGCCTCAATCACCATTCCTCTTTCTTCAGAATTATCTGCATTGGCACATTAATTTGGGTACACATTTCTGTTTGTAAATACATGCATTCTCTAGTTTTGTTGATCCCATAGCTTATCACATATGAGAAAAATATTGGAGTACAACATAAAAATATAAATAAATTTTCTAACTTCTTAAAATACTTGAGATTAGAGGTATATCGTCTAATTATGAAAGGATAATTTCTGATTTTAAATAATAAAGAAAATTGTAGTTAAGTAAAAAGCAGGCAACTGTAGTTCAGTGGCTGTTAAACTTGAATCTACATCAGAATCAGGTGATAAAACAGAAAAAAATATAAACCATTGGGGTGCCTTAAAAGAAAATGCTACAGGAGAGGGGCAAGATAGCATCAGTTTAGGAAGATACTCACTGAATAGCTCTCTGGGGATGGCCAATTTGGGAAGGGTCCTGCCTAATGTTCTGTGCTTTCAGCATATTGAGTGAGAAGCTTGGGTCACCTAGCAGCGGGCATATCGATGGCGTGGAGTGATCGGTGGAAATTCTTGAGTTTTGAACCTCCCTGTGGGCTCCTCAGATGGCTGAGCCCACCCACAGGGAAAATAGCTGGTTTCAACCATGAGTCCTGCAACCGTGACTCATGCTCCTGGTTTGAGGCACCATAATCTCAGGGAAGGAGGGCTCTGACAGAAGGTGTAGAGGGGTTTAACTTTTGTGGATTTGGCTGCCTGGAAACCCACATAGCCTTGGGGATCACATAAGCTGGCTTGAAGCAGAGCCAGACTTAGGAGAGAGGCGAACCTGCTGAGGAAACCTGATTTACACAACAGAACTTTGACACAGAGGCCTGGCCCCAGAAGGGGTGGAGTCAGACAATTTTGTTACTCTGCCCTGACAAGCATCATAGCTTCACTCCCATGGGGGGGGCAGGAAGTGGGAAGGGCTTGATTAGTTTCCATAGCCTATTTAGTGCCCCCTTGGTGAAGGGAGTGATCTAGCAGAGAACAACTTTTGGGGCCCTTATATCGCCAAAAAGAAAAAAAAAATAGACAGTCAGTTTAAAAAATGAATTCCTGCTCTTAATTTAGTTTAATACTGAAAATGTGCCTCAAAACCTTCAGAGAGAATCCAGAAGGGAAATTGAAAAACACAAGTAGGCTGAGAGGATCGGCAAGGACACTAGAAGTAACACTTCATCCATAGCTTTGTTTGCTTGCTATTTTGGTTGTTTGGCTTTTCTCTGTTTTTTTTTTCATTGTCTGTTGATTTTCTTTACTCTTTTCTCTTCCTTTTCTGTTTTCCTTCATTTTTTAAAAAAATTACGTGTTCCTAGCTTACCTCTTCTTTGCTGTTCTTCTTCTTCAGTGATTTCCTATGCTCTCTCTTATTGATATTGTCCCCCAAGCTATCTCTTATCCTTCCTTCAGCTCTCTGCCTTCTGCTTTCTGTTGAGATTCTTAGACACTATGCTTTTTCATTAGCCCACAATGTAAGGGGACCATTTTTTTTCTATCTATTTTGTTTTCTTCTTATTTTATAAATATTAGCTTTTTCCTTTTAGCCTTGTCTTTACTCTTCCTTTCCCTCCTCATCATTCTAGCCTTCTAAATCATTATATGTATATTCCTCTATTTGGTTCCCCAGCCCATTGTAGGTACTCCACTTTTTTTTTCATGTAACAGTACACTGCCTACACAAGTTAATATTCATTTCACTAAGCCCTATTTGGCCCCTCTTCTAAGTTTTATCAATATTACTATTATCCTACTTCACATAAACAACAACTCCTAGGTGAAAAATTTAATGAAACCTTTATTAATGGCGTGGTGTGCTCTTTAGTAAGAGTCACGCCTAAAATCTGGAGGATGCAGCCTTTATAGACTTTCTTCCCACACATTCCCAATATTCCTGCATGTGCCAAGAGACAGGATTGGTAGGTTTAAACACATACATTGCTATATAAGTTTCTGAGCAAAGCAAGCAAGCAGAGTTACAGAAGTGGATATTTGCCATTAGCATCTCAGCTGGGGGGGAAGTGATTGAACTTTTCCCAGCACGAGTGGCGCCATTCCAACATAAGTCCCACCATTCCTCCATTAGGCCCAGATGGGTGTCTGGGTTCTTAACGACCACACATATTTTATAAGCTTGGGGTTCCTGCTGGGGAGAATTGGTATGGTCTTGTTTCCTTTTCATTCCCTGCTCCTGTAATGGCTTTAGTCAAACAATTTCCTCTGCATCAGTAGCAAGATGTGTGTAGTGAGAGTGCAGCACCATTAGTTTTATTGCCTGTATTCTTTTTTGAATATAGGAACTGAAACAGTTAATGAAAAGAGGGCCCACTATAAATCCTACCATAATGAGGACAAGTGGGTCTGCAGGAGTGGTGATTAAGGTAGTTAGCCATGGAGACCACGAATATAGGCTATTGTACCAGTTTGTACTTTTTTTTCCTGAGTTCTTCTCATTCCTATAGCCTATTACTGACTAATGAGAGGCTTTCTTTTATCACTCCTGAGTGGTTAGCATAGAAACAGCAGGTTTCGCCTATGGCTATACATAGTCCTCCATCTTTTAAGAATAATAGATCTGACCCACGACTATTTTGCAGAACCATTTTGGCCAGGGAGGATAAGGAATTTTCGAGATGACTAACTGATTTTTCTAACTTTTTTAGGTCTAAGTCAACTTGAGTGGATAAGGTGTTAAAATTTTCTTTACCAGTGGTCATGGCTGCCATTCCAAGGCTGCTGAACCCCCGATCCCTAGGCTGACCATAATGGGAATGAGAATAGGAACACATTTAAACTGACTCATAGTTCTAAAATGCTCGCAGCCACCTTCAACTGAATGCAAGTATACCTGTGGGATGATATGCGATATGCACCCGGATTCAAACGACTGGGTCTTTTGCAGTCTTAGATTGTGACAAGGTTTGGGGGGAGAGACAAGGGGAGATTTCTTTGGTACAGGTGAACCAGATGCCATTGGGGGCTTTCCAATAATAGAATTCATAAGTTTTGTCAGAGAAAACAACTGACGAACATTGGGTCCTAGGAAGGTTGCATTGATTTTGCTTGAGGAGGGGTTGAAACAGGTGCCGTTACCTTGTAAGTCCCCCAGAGTTAGAATTGACTTATGACCTCATTTACATAAACTTTGGCCCTCGTTTACTGATAACTTTTGAACATACAGTGATGTATTGGGGATAATGCTTCCATCTACTCCTATTCCAATGTAACAATGGGGTGGGGGGTTTAGGCACAACCAGCAATAGTTAGTGGCATTTGGCTGGCTCTCATTTAAGAAAGTGAAGACAGAGTACAACATTGACAACAAGGGGATTCTGGGGGTTTTTTGTTTGGGGGTCCTTAAGGGTCCTGGTTTTCTTTTGGGTGGAATTACCGGTTCTGGGTTAAGGACAATGTCCCAGTTGGGGCCCACCAGATTGGGTGGAGGGGGTTTTAGAATACCCTGTTGGATGGTATACTCAGCTGCAGGGTCTTGACTAACTACATATAGTCTGAGGCCCCATGTTTTTCCTCCTAATCAGACATAATCGATACGGATGTGAATGGGATTACCAGACCCTATGGTTGGGTTCTGGGGCTGTTCTCCCCTGAAGAGGCTGATTGCAGTATCTCTGGAAGTCCATGGGGCTAAGGTTTCACAAGCCCATTGAGCACAGTGGTACTGCCCTCGAGTATGGCATTCTGGGGTTCCGTCTGCGGGGCAGGTATAGTGCTTGGCCTGAGTTAGACCTCTTTCTAAATATTTGTCTCCACATCCACGACCTGCAGGAGGGCCATCTGGCTGTATGTCTAGGTTGTTCCAATTCTCCCCAAGGAGGGTACACAGGTCGAAAGAGAGGGTGAGATTTTTCCCAGTAGTTTGAGTGACATTTAGAACTATTCTGTCCCTTGTCCTTATAATACTCCAATTATAGGAGGTTAATCAAAAACTATTGGTGCACACGCTAATGACCAAGAGGAGCAGCAAACTCATATTCCAGGCTGTTGCCATATCCCTCCGTCTTCCCCACTGTTAGTCTTAACTCGTTCAGTGAATCTTGATCTTTAAGGGGTCTTCTGTTCTTCTGACTGTCCACTTTTCTGCCTCTGAGTCCACCGTACCGGACCTGACAAGTTTTACCTGTGACGCATGTGTCCAGTGTCTTTTCCCTGTGACTTTTACTGCCATGGGTGTTGTGAGGATCACCACATATGTGTCGGTCCACCGTGGCTCGAGTGTTCCCACTTGGAGATTCCGTACCCAGACTAGATTCTGGGTTTTTGATGCAATAAAGGAGGGTTAGTACATGGATGAGGGAGATGGGCTTCATCCATGTTTTCATCCATGAAAAACGGCTACTTGATCAGGGAACCAAATGGCTTCTAATGATGCCAGGACTTGCGCACCATTTTTTATCTCTTCCTCCATATCTTAGAAATCCTCACTCTGGTACAGTGCACCGTGTACATGGGCTGTCTCAAAGGCATAGCGACAGTTCATGTAAATATTGACAGTTTGGCCTTTTGCCCATCTTAAAGCCTGAGTAAGGGCTATTAATTTGGCCCTTGGGCAGAGATGCCATGGCTTAAAGATTGAGCCCAGATAGTTTTGAGTGTCTCTATTAGAGTTTCTCCCACATAACGGACTCCATCCTTAAAATAACTGCCATCTATTTAGAGATTATGGGAAGCCTCCAGCGATGGCACATCGATGAGTTCTGGGCATAGCACCATCATGGTTTCCAGCAAGTATAAGCAGTTGTGGGCCACTGGGGAGGCACTAGAGTCAGGGATCAGGGTGGCCAGATTTAATGCCACCGTTTTTGTGAATACCAAATAGTGTGGGTTCAACAATAACCCTTTATATTGCGTGATTCTGGCATTATATATCCAGCAGTCTGGGGGACTGTAGAGGAGGGCTTCTACAGAATGTGGGGCCGTTACCACCAGATTTTGGCCAAAGGTTAACTTAGAGGCTTCCTTAACTAAAAGGGCAGTGGCTGTGATGGCACTGAGAGAGCTGGACCATCTGGCAGCTACATAGTCCAGGTTTTTTGAGAGGTATGCTGCTGGTTGGTGCCAAGGTCCAATGGCCTGTGTTAAGACTCCTTTGCTGGGAGGCGGCTATGGCTCAGTCAGTGGGGCTCCCATTTGCCATGTGGGAGGCCCCGGGTTCGGTTCCCGGGGCCTCCTGGTGAGGGCGGGCCCGCCCGCACTGCGTGGTTGGCTGACCCAGCGAGCGCGGGCAGCAGGGGGGGGATAGATGAATAAATAAATAAAATCTTTAAAAAAAAAAAAAAAGACTCCTTTGCCAACACCATGACATTCATCAATAAATATATGAAAGTGTTTGGACAAGTCAGGTAACCCAAGGGTGGGGGCACTCATCAGAGCTGTCTTCAGGCATGTAAAATCTTCCTGCTGCAAATCTGGGGATCCACTGTCTGCAATATCCCACCCTGCCAAGAAATTCATGTATGTGTCATTTTGAGGTTGGCTCAGGGATGCCCAATAGAGCTTGTATCCTGTCATGTGAAAGTCACCCCTCCCCTTTTTCTAAGATGTATTCAATATATGTTACAGTCTGGGAGCAGAGCTGAGACTTTTTGGCAGATACACAATATTCCATTTCTGCTAAGGCTTTGAGTAAGCTGAGAGTTGCCACTTTGCAAGTCTGAGTCTGATGCAGCTAGAAGGAGCTACATCTACATACTGAAGTAGGGTAACACCAGGATGCTGCTCTCTGAAGGGATGCAATTCTCGCCCCAGAGCCTCTCCAAACAAGGTGAGATTGTTTTGGAATCCTTGCGGAAGCCTGGCCCATGTCAGCTGCCACATCCCCTGGGCCGAGGGTCTTCAAAGGCAAAAATAGGCTGGGTAACTGGTGCCACAGGTATAGAAAAGAATGCATCTTTCAAATCCAGGACAGTGTAGGTAGTATGTTCCAGAGAGAGCTGTCTTAGAAGTGTGTAATGGGTTAGGGATGGCAGAGTGTGTTGTTTCAACCCTCTTATTTACTTCTCTAAGATCCTGTACCATCTGATAATCTGTGTTCCCCAGCTTTTGCACAGGAAGTAAGGGGGTGTTCCAGGGGACTGTCAAGGAACAAGAATACCTGCATTGAGTAGATGGTTGATGTGTTTTTCTTTTCCAGTCATGGCTTTGTGGCTGATTGCATACTGCCATACCCGGATGGGGAGAGATGTGCTGAGTACTTTCACTACCATGGGGGCCTGATGCTTAGCCAACCCGGGGTGTTTGTCTTGTCCCAGACTCCCAGAACCAGGTGCTGGAACTCTTGCAGCAATTGATTAGCCACTTGTGGTGTTTCTAGGCCTGTAAGGAGATATTCTTCTGACATAGACCATGTTACTAGGAGCATCTGGCCTGAGTGCTGAAATTTAGTTTCATCTCACCATCCCCGAAAGAGATGGTGGCTTTCAATTTTTGTAGCAAGTCTCCTCCCATCAAGGGTAGGGACAGTTGGCCATAACAAGGAAAGAGTGGGTGACAGTCCCAGATCCAAGATTAATGGTCCCAGTGGTGGTCCAGGGATAACAGTGTATCTTCCCAGTGGCCCCTTGAACCAGATTATTTTCAGCTTACAAGGGACCAGGGTCCAAATTTAGGGCAGTGTATGTAGCCCACGAATCAACCAGGAAGTTAACAGAGGTGCCCCCGACTGTTAGTTTCACAATGAGCTCCTGGGGGTCTGGCAAAACCCTGGCCCAATCAATCTAGGAACTGCAGGACTGGGCTGGGGTCTGCCTGGTATCAGGGTCATTCATTTTCCCAGTGCCCTTTACTTTGCAGTAAGCACACTGGTCCTTTTGCAGTCCTGGTCTACCTTGCCTTGGCTTTCTCTGGTTCCCAGAAAATCCATGGGAGGATGAGGCCCTAGCACACTCTGACACCATTGTGCTCAGCAGGACCTTTGCCACCTTCTTTGTTTTTAGTGTATCGCCATCCTCCCTAATGTTATACACTTTCTGTGCCATCTCCATCAATTCTGATAATATCTTCCCTTCAAACCTCTCTAGGCTTTGCATTTTCTTTTGTATATCAGGAGCAGCCTTCAATACAAATGCTATATTTATAGCCCTATGATTTTCAGGTGCCTCAGGGTTTATAGGGGTGTAATTTCTGTAGGTCTCCATTAGACGCTATAAAAAGGTAGAGGGTGACTCATTCGGGCTTGGGCGGTTTCACTCACCTTAGATTCATTGGCTTTCTGGCAGCAGCTCGAAGGCCACATAGGAGAGTCTCGTGAAACCATTTGAGAGTCTCCTTACCTTGATCCTGATTGTAATTCCAGTCTGGTCTGGTAGAGGGGAACACAGTTTTTATTTGGGTAGGGGAAGTATTGTGTTGGCATCCCTCCAGATATGATCTCTCTTCTCATAAGCGAATAGGACCTGTAACAGTTGCTGGCAGTCACCCCAGGTGAGATTATGTGTGAAAAAGGTAATTTCTAGGAGAGAAATTGAGCCATGGGGTTTTTCTGAGAATGGAGGATTTTGATTTTTCTAGTTATACAGGTCTGTAGATGAAACGGGGGCATATACCATGAACAGGAGACCTTCATCACACAGGCCTGGACTGGCTTGGGGTGGGGGTAGTAAGGGGACTGAGTCAGGCAAGTTGCAGGGATATGTAGAAAACTGATACTGGGTGCCCCTTCACATATGGGGAGGGCTGGTTAGAGAGGCATCAGTGGTTGTGGGCAGTGGAGGGTATAGGCTGTCTGTAGATGATTGGTTTAGAGGGAGAGGAGGAGGAGTGGATGGGATGGGGCCAGATGGAGGGGGATGAGAGGTAGACTGGGGGTTGGGTAGGTGAAAGGGTGGTTCAACAGGGGCAACTTGCAGGATCAAAAGACTGGGGTTCTTAACGGGAGCTTTCAACGGAATTTGGAGCTTTGGCTGCGCTGGGCACCTTTGTCCTGCAAGGCAAATTTTTAGTTTCTTTGGAGTGTCTGTAAGAAGATCTATCCACATATCAATGTAAGGAATCTGGTTCCGGTGACCAGGTTTGCCATAGATGAACCTCCAGATGCTGTAGACTTTTGGGAGGTACGTCGTTCTTTCAGATGGCCAGCCCACATCAAAGGTGGGCCACTCCAATTTGCAGAGGGTTCGTAGCAACCCTGGGTTGACCTTGGCTGCATATCCAGCCACTGCTTTCTTGAATTCCTGAAAGTTCTTAAGAAAACAGGCAAGGGGTGGGTAGGACAAGAGGAGGATTGACCCATAGTAACCATCAAAAGTAGCACAGAACAGAAAGTGAGCAGAAACATTACAGACAGACAGACAGCTACACACACAGACACATGAACATTGAGCCTATTCTGAGGTCCCAGGTGACGTCTAACCCGGTGGCCAGGCCGTAGGAATAGAGGCACATCTGGCAGCCAAATGGCCTCTCCTGGATCCAGACTTACCAAAACAGAACAGAACTGGTGGTTCCTTAGGTTGATTTAATGATCAGCAGTGTAGTTTCTGGCCAGTCTGAGGACATACCAGTGCTGAGGAACCTTCCTCAGAAGCCTTCCCCCTGAAGGCCTCAGTGTGGCCGGCTCCAGTCTGTCTTGCTGGAGCCTCCAGAATGAAGTGGAACACTTCATATAAATAACAACTCCCAGGAGAAAAAATTAATGGAACCTTTTTAACAGCTGTTGTGTGCTCTTTATTAAGAGTCGTGCCTAAAATCTGGAGGCTGCAGCCTTTATAGACTTTATTCCCACATGCTCCAAACTTTCCCATGTGTGCCAAGAGACAGGATTGATAGGTTTAAACATATACATTTCTATATTGGTTTCTGGAAAAACAAGCAAGCAGAGTTACAGAAGCAGATATTTGCTGTTATTATCTCAGCATGGGGCAGAGAAGTGATTGACCTTTTCCCAGGATGAGTGGTGCCATTCCCCGATTAGGTCTGGATGGGGCTCTGGGTTTTTAATGACCACACATATTTTATAAGTTTAGGGTTCCTGCTGGGGAGAATTCGTGTGGTCTTGTTTCCTTTTCAACTGCTCCCAAGTATGGTCCAAAGAAGAAATCAGATGCATATTGAAAGATAGGAGAGATGGGTAGTGATATTACTGGTGTGGTGGCACAGGGATGACAGATGGTTAGATTAGGAAGGTCAGTCTGGAATACCTAGGGCATGTATCTATGAATCGTGTCATTCCATGAGTCAAGACAGGGGAGTGTCATAGAACCCAGGGGGGATGGGGAGGAAGGAACAGTTAAGATCAAATGGGGTATTTAGTGGTCATGGAAAAGCTTTTTCAATACTTTACAGTAATGGACACAGGACATGATAAATATCATCAAAATGATTAAACTGTACCGTCTAAATTGTGAACTATACTGTAAACTACTGACAATATTTACTTGCTATATTTTACTATCTGTATAAGAGTTATAACAATGCTAACATCCATTTCTAAAAAAGATTTTAATATGGGTTGGGGAAGTGGGAGGGAAGTTGGGTATGTGGGAGTCTCTAGTATTCCATGTGTGACTTTACTGTGACCTAAAACTTCTTTGAAAATTCAATGAAAATTTGGGAGACACTGGGGAATGATAGGGGGAATGTGTCATGGTACACTAGACATGCAATAATACAGTGATAAAAGGAAAAAAGAATAATGTTTTTTAAAAAGGGAATTTTTTTTTGTTTTTTTTTCCTATTTTTTGAATGTCTCAATCCACTATTTATAATTATTTTTAGTTTAGTTTTTTTTTCTTCTGAGTTTCTTGTATTTATCCCTTGCATTTAAGCTCATCATTATTATTTCTTTATCCTATTAATTGTATTTGGTTGTTATATGGGCTTCATGTTCAAGGAAGGTTTAGATCACAGAAGGGTTAAATTGGGGGCTGCAGAGGATCATTGGTGGGGGGTGTCTGGGATGGGGGATTCATGGTAGTAAATACATCTGAATATACATGAAAGATATATGAAATTGTTCAAATGATCAAGGGATGGGGCAGGTTAACGGTTTGTAGACAATCGCTCAGTAAATGATAGAATCTGAAATCCCAGTCTGGAGAGCTCTGCCACATTCTCCAAGAGGGCAGCAACAGTCCCATGAATGCAGGAGCAGTGTCTGGCAAAAGAGGATGGCCCACTGATGGGTGCTTGTTATTGATGACTAGCCTTATGAGTCCTTGCTCTTGTAATTGAAACTTAGCCTAGTGTTATGGTGTGCCTACGTGTTGCCAATTGTGAGCCTACTTGTTGCTCAAATGTGACCTATCTTAGCCAAACTCAAGATATCAATGCATTACCTTCCCCCCAATGTGGGACATGACTCCCGGGGATGAAGCTCCCTGGCAATGAGGTATTAATACCATGTGGCACCTTGCAACATGATTGGAAGAAGTTCTTGAATAAAGGGGGAAAAGGTAAAGAGAAATGAGTTCACGTGGCTGAGAGACTTCAAAGAGAGTCGGGAGGTCATCCCAGAGGTAACGCTTATGCACACCTCAGTAGGATCTCATAAAACACCAAACTGGATATCACCACACAGAGGGGCTCCTGAGGGCTCCGGAAATACTCAGGTTCTATTTGAGTGAGAATAGCCACAGAGATTGTTACCTTATTAGTAGACTCTAATTTGGAATCTGTGCTCCTGAGAATGACAGAGTTGGACTCAAATAAGTCCTCCCTGCATATGGTCCATCAGTCCATTCTATTCAAACCTATATGTGATGCTGGAGTTTTTAGGTATACTTTCAGAGATTGAAGTCTCTGGTCTACCTATGTGTCAGGTGTGCCTGGAATCATGGTGGAGCTGCAACTCCTACCCTACAGCAAAATGGGCTCCTCCAAGTCACCTGGCTTGGAGATGTCAATGGGCAACGGCCATCCCAGGGAATGGAGAGGGCCTGCAGCTGCAGGCATGATAATCCCATACACTGTATCCATGGGATATAAGCCCTCTCCCACTTGGAGATGTAGTGGATATCACCATCCCAGTCCCTGAGGATTGCTGGAAGAGCTATGGAGTAGAGTGGACTTAATGGTATTCTGTTGTAGACATATTGTAATTCAGGCAATGGAAGAAATTATAACAGTGAGGTGGAGTTTGTGGCCATAGGATGCTTTCGGGGTAGTGAGGGGAAGGGCAGTTGAAATTCAGGGGCCTTTTAGGGACTTGGGAGATTTTATAAGTGGCATTGAGGTGATGGATGTAATCCACTTTACATCAGCATTTAGCATGCAGAACTGTGTCATAGACAGTGTGGTCTACGATGTCAACTGTGGTCTATGTTTGGTGGCAAGACCCCAGAATGTGTATATCCATAGTGGGTGATGTGCCAAAATGATGAAGGATGATTGTTTGGGATGTAGTGGGAGGTGTGGGAGGTGGGAAACATGGGAATCCCTGTAATTTCTGTGAAATATTTAGGTAATCTAAGCACCTTTAATATATATATATATATATATATATGTAAAGAAATAACATTTATGTAAGCTAATGCACATATATGCATATATATTTATATATAATTTTACAAATATTAGTATGTATTGTGAAAATTTTTATTTTTACCCGCAATAAAAAAAGAAATAAACGAAAGAAAATGCTGCAATAATGGGCAGCATTATATTTAAAATGGTAATTTTTAAAATGCTTACCCAAAATGTAATTGATTGAAGAACCAGTGAAAACAAGAAGGTTAATTTGAAATAATTGGAAAGCCCATCTTTACATAAACTCAGAGAAATCTTGAGTTATGATGAATGAATTAGTGGTAACAAAATGAACACACATGAGTGTGGAAGAAGGTGTGGGGGGAGCAGATCTCAGAACAAACAGCAAGTGCACTTTTTCTCAAGAAAAAAGACATCCTGAATTGCACAGTCACATCTCCTTCCTTAAAATATTGGCAACAAATTGCACAGACTGGAGGTGGAGATTCTTTGGAGATTCACATTCATTCCATTCACAGGGTTTCTTTCCAGTATGAATGTTGTAATATTTAATGAGATACTGCATCTGGCTGAAGGCTTTCCTACATTTCCTACATTTCTTACATGTACAGGGTTTCCCTCCACTATGAAATTTCTCATGGTCAGTGAGATTTGATTTGCTTCTGAAGGCATTCCTACATTCCTTACATATATAGGGGATCTGTACAGTTTGTCTTCTCTGGTGTGTAATGAGGCTTGATTTATGAATGAAAGCTTTCCCACATCCATCACATTCATAGGGATTCTCTCTGGTATGTATTCTCAGATGGTGAACGAGGTTTTCCTTCTGGTTGAACTCTTTGCCACGCTCATTGCATACATAGGGTTTTTTGCCAGAATGAATGCTTTGGTGTTTAATGAATGATTGCTTTCACCTGAAGGCTTTTTTGCATTCTTTACATTCATTTTGTTTCTCTCTAATATGAGTTTTTCATGTTCTGTGAGGTATGATTTGTACCTAAAGGCTTTTTCACATGACCTATGTGTATACCTTTTCTTTGCAGTAGGAAATCCCTTGTATCTGAGATTTGACATTTGAATTAGAGCTTTCCCACAAATACATGATTTCTCTTCAGGAAGAATTTTCTGGTGAATAAAGAGGTTTTCTGTCAAGTTGAAAACTTTCCCACATGTATGACACTTCTATCTTTGTTCCCCTGAATGGCTTTTAAAATGAGGAGTGAAAAATGATAGTAAAGAACAGCCTACATTCAGGACACTAATATGGTTTGTCTCTAGTTTGAAATTTCCCATATTCCATGAGATTTTGTTTCTTATGGAAGCATTCCCATATATATTACAATACTAACTAATGTATGAATATTTCATGCTCAATGAGATTTAATGCCTGGCTGAAGAATTTCCAATATTCCTTACATGCACAGGGTTTTACTCCTGCATGTTTCTTTGATGTGACTCTAGCTTTCTGAAATTCATGAAATCCCAAATGGTTTCTCTGAAGGATTAATTCTCAGATATCTCAAGAGGTTGAATTTCCAAGAAAACTTCACACTCATTACACTTATAGGAGAGGACTACAATGTGGGGCAAATTCCTTCCAAGTAAAGTTACATTCACAGAAGTGTTATTTTGAGGAAACAATGCTTTTGGTCAGAGAAAAGATGTTCCCAACTTTCTTACATTCTCTGCTTTCATCTTAAGTCTGTACTACTGTGGAAGTGTATATAGCTTCACTCACAGGCTTTTGTTATATGGTTCTTTCTGCTTCTTAATGTCCTATGCTTCTTCATAGTTTTGGGATGCAGCAAAAGCAGTGCCTAGAGGGAAATTTATAGCATTGAATGCACTCATTAGAAAAGAGGAAAGACCCAATAACAATCATCTAATTGTCCAATTTGGAAAGTGAAGCAATGTCTCCTTTTTATTTGTCCTATCATTCCAGGCACTTCTTACTTCAAATCAGCATCATATCCAGTTTGGTGACTTCATAACTAGGAAATGGGGAAGTGATACAGCACAGGATGAATGACGGGGACAAAACAACACCCCATAGATTAACCCTGGAACATTCAGGCTTCTGAAGGATAAGAAAGGCACAGTTTGCAAAGATGCACGAGTAACGTGGCCCCAGAACAAAGGCCAAAATTGCAACCCAGGAAATCCTGACACTTTGTTTTGGACTGACTATTTTTATTCAATTTTTTCCTTCTATTTACTTGGATGAGATGCACTATTTAATATTCTGTAAAGTTTACCAGGGAAATTATAACAGTTTTGCTTGCTGTCACAAATCCACACTTATTATTTGTTATAGACTTGTGAAATAATGTATTTTAAAACATTTTATATCTTGTATTAGTCAGACAAAGGGGTGCTGATGTAAAATACCAGAAATCACTTGGTCTTTATAAAGGATATTTATTTGGGATAGAAGCTTCCAGTTACCACGCCATAAAGTATAAATTTCTTCTTTAACCAAAGTCTGTGACCCTGTCTTGGAGCAAGAAAGCTGCTGACATTTGCTAGGGTTCAGGTTTATTTTGTTTCACTCTTCCCAGGGCTGCGTTTCTCCCTAGGCTCAGCTCCTCTGTTTCTTCCTCAAGGTCAGCTGTAGTCTATGAGGCTCTCTAAGCTTTGCCACTCTCCACAAGGCCAGCTGTGGACAGTCAGGTGAATGGCTTCTCTATTTTCCCCGGGGCCTCCTGTCCTTGCTCATCAGAACTCCAACATCAAAAACTACTCTAATTCTGTCCATTGCCATGTCTTTTTATGTGTGAGGCCCCGGCCACTAATGGGCAGGCCTCAAGTCCCCTACAGACAGTGAACCAGTCAATGCCTTTATCATAACTTAATCATGCCCAGATTAACAGACCAGTTTACAAGCATCGTCCCATAAACATTATTGGAATGCATAATGATATCAAACTGCTACATATCCAGATACCCATCTTATGCTATATATTATTTTATGGTGTATTTGAACACTTTATTGATGTACTAGGGCATGGATATCATTATTACTTTATCCATTCAATAGTCATTTAGTATATGAATTTAATTAACAAATATTGTTCTTCAATCCATCCTGAATCTTGAACTTTCTGAGAATATTTTTTCTGCCTGAAGAATATTCTTTTACATTCCTTTAAAGTGAGTTGCTTCTATCAAGCTTTATTAGTTTTTGCTCATCTGTAATAATATTTATTTCATTTCTTCCTGAAGCACTGAGATGAATTAAATCTCAGGCCGTCTATGATCTCCAATGTTTTGAGAGCACCCTTAGGGTCGAATTTCTCCATCCTGTTGTAAATTTAATCAGTTCTTTAGAGAAGAAATTAGGGGCTTTTAGTTTTACAGCCTGTTCCCTCCCCACCCCAGGCAAAATCTGTGCACCCTGGCTCTGGGGATGGGAATGATGGCTCAACTCTGAGTTACACACATGATTTTGGACCTAAGATTTGGTGGAGAAAGCACAGTATATTTTGTTCTTCCTGGGACCTTTCTAGGGACCACTGCAATGTTGGTCATCACCCCATTTTGCTCAATGATTGCCATACCCAAAGTACAGCCACTGCGCAGGAGTTCCCATTTCTCCCAGACTTAGGAGACCCATCCTGATCCCTGTGCCCTGGGTTAATGTCATCATTTGAGTCTTGTGTGGGCCCCAGAGAAGTATGTTCTTACTAACCTATTGTTATGTGTGTAAGCCTTTTTTATGTAGGACATTTTGGTTAGATTCAGATAAGGGAACTTTTGATTAGGGCACTTTTTGTTAGAATGCTTTAGTTTAGTTAAGGGCCTATGATTACTTTTCTTGCACCAGAATGGACCCCAATCATTGTGCTGAAGTCCTACATACATGGAACACACAGAGAAGAGTGCTGCCGTGTTTACCCTGCCATGTGGGAGAGGGATCAAAGATCTCCTACAGCTGTGGAGAGACACAGAAACCCTGAGAGCCTGAGGGAGAGGCCAGAGGCTGTAGTCATGGAGCAGTTTGAAGCTGAAGACATCCAGTCCATAGGAGAAGGGAGAGATGTGAGCAATTGTGTCTGATGTGCCACTGCTGAGCTCTGGGAGAAAGTGTGCTTGGAGGAGAAGGCAGAGAGGGACAGGCAGGCCCAACATTTTGCCTTGGTAGGATTCCTGCAGCAGTTTACCCTGCCTAAGACAGCATTTTAGATGATGACTTGATGTGGACATTTTCACAGCCTCAGAACTGTAAGCTTTGAACTTAATAAATTCCAATAAAAGCCAATCTACTTCTGATATTTTGCATTGGCAGCATTGGGAAACTCAAACAGCTGATGATGCAGAGTTGGAGAGCTGCCCTGTTCCCAAACAGCTGTGTGATGCTGATGCTCAGTGATATCACCTTTAAACTGTGGGTATCTCCAGACTAGGCAGGAATGAGTACAGGTAAGATGGAGGGGGAAGTGCTCTTAACCAGGAAGGCCTGCAAGACAGGGAGATAGGCAGGGGTGTCACAGGGTTTGGGGACTACTATAAAGTCACAGATACCCCAGTATGATGTACCTTCCTCAGGCAGTGGTTGGCCAGATGGGCAGGGGCAGATAAAATCATGGGACCTGTGGCCCAGTGCAGCAGAGAAATCAGGGCACACAGAGGAGTCTCCCTGCTCTGGCTCCTTTTGCCCTTCCCTCCTTCCCTTGGCATCCAGCCTGGACCCTCTGAGAAAGCTGATCTTACTGTATCCCTCCTGGGTCTCAGGTACAGTCTCAGGTGTCCTGATTCCACTTCAACATTTATCATCTCCAATTTTGGGGCAGCTAAAGAAAGAGCAATGCCAAGATGAAACATGTCGGTGTCAGGAAAGAAATGTCAAAATTCACATTACAGCATTGACCACAGAAATACCACCAGAATGAGAAACATTAGGCCAGTGACCCTAATAAATAGTACAGGAATCCCAGAAAGTTCTGGGACCTAGGGCTTACAAGAATAGAAGTGAGGTTGTGAGAGAGTGCAATGTTTGCAGAAAATCTCAGAGGGTGTAGATGTCAGATATTTCTCAGATTAATTAAATATATAATTTTCAACACTGTTGAAAATGATGTAAACCTCTTCAATCCCAGAAGAGAATGGAAGGGTTGGATGGGAAGAAGCTGATGTACACCTGAAGAAGCTGGAATATAACATGAGTTCACTGCAGTTCAGAGAGGGAATCAAGCTCTCAGAACCCAATTGAAAACCATCATCATAGGTTCAGGTTCCACAAAGGAGTACAGGGGAAGAGCCCTGGTCAGCACTTACAGCCTCATTTAGTGATGTGAGTCACTCTAGCAGGTCTAACCTGAGGAGTAAGCAGCAGGAGGTCCGTCTTCTGCTGTGGTGCTAACAGCCCTCTAACCAGACACCTGAAGAGAGCAGCGTGGCCTTCACATGGTCGCATCCATGTTCCTCATGCTCTGTGCTCACTTCTGCTGAGCGAGGGCTCCACCTGTCCAGACAGCTGGAGATGATGCCAAAGGGAGAGAGCACTATTCTTTATGAGTGACTATATTTGCAAAGATTGAGGGGAAGTGCACCCACACCCAGTAATGTTGCAGATACAAATCACTACCTTCAAATCAACCACTTTGTATGATTTCATTGTGTACTATTTTCATAATTTCTTTTAAATGATAACCAAATTATCCATGCAAAGATTATAAAAATAATTTATGTCTGCTATGGCAAACACTAAAATTCCTTCTCTAGCCTCAACCGCCATTCCTCCTTCCTCAAAATTATCTGCATTTGCAGATTCATTTTGGGTACACATTTCTGTTTGTAAATACATGTATTCTCTAGTTTCATCCATCCCACAGCCTATCACATATGAGAAAAATATTGGAGTACAACTTAAGACTATAAATATCTCTTTTAACTTCTTAAAATACTTGAGATTAGAAGTATATCTCCAAATTTTGAAAGGATCATCTCTGATTTAAAATAATAAGGAAAATTGGAGTTAAGTAGAAAGCAGGCCACTGTAATTCTGTGGCTCTTAAACTTGAATCCATATCAGAATTAGGTGAAGAAACTGAAAAAATATAAATGGTTATGGTGCCTTAGAAGAAAATGCTACAATAATGGGCAGCATTATTTTTAAAATGGTAATTTTTTAAATGCTTACCCAGATTTTAATGTATTGAAGAACCAGCGAAAACAACCAGGATAATTTCAAATAAGTGGAAAGCCCATTTTTACATAAACTAACAGAAAACTCTTGTTCTGATGCATAAATTAGTAGTAACAAATTGAACACAGATTCTTGTAATTCACCTTGGAGGTAGACGGTGCCAGGAATGATCCAAAGAAAGTGTGGGATGAGGGGACCTCACTCCATGTGCAATGCAGGCAAATTTTTTTAGGCTGAAGATGCTTTTTATACCACAAAGCTGATAACAAAATTAGGGCATCCTTCACTAGTTCCACAGCTTGGTACGTGAGAGGGCTGCTTGTTTCTGTATTTCCAGACAATCTTTCTTGGGAATTCAGACCATAACATCTTAATGGTGTGTTCATTCTGATCTGGCTCCTCCCACTGATGTTTGCAGTATGCAGTGTCCTTGGAGACATTTACTAATGTTTCTCTTACAGTAAATATGCTTTTAAAATGCTTAACCCATTATGGTCTGGCTCTCAGCATCTTTTCCAACAACTCCTTTTTTTTTGTTTTTTGTCCAGGGTGACTGTGCCAGTCTTAGGTTGCCCTCCTCAGAAGATCTTACCCATCCCTGGCCACTAGCCAGCTCCATGCACTGGGGTTTGAGATTCAAGGGTATAAAGTAGATTCAAGTTATTAGCATGGCTGGCTTTTTCAGCCCTATTAATGTGGGACAGCAGGGCTTTCCAAATACATCCTAATAAAGTTAAGAGTAGCAGACTACCAATTATCACCACCCTGAAGTTAGCAAGTTCAGAGGTTGATTTCCACCAATGTAAGGGGTTTATTTTATTTAATTGATATGTCACTGATTGCCAAAATTTGCCACCTGAAATCGTAGTAAGGTGATTCTGAGACATGCTCAAAATCCTTTTTTGCAAATGTGTAATTTCTATAGAAAAACTTGTTTGATGACCTATTAAATGATTTTAATTATTTCCCATTCATAATTGGAATCATTGTATGGGAGAGGAGTGATAAAAAAAGCACTTTCATTCCAATGACATTTCAAAACCTTGTTTTAAATTCAGATCATATACCTGATCTCCCATTTGTGTAACAGCCATCTCTAAGTCATTGAGGCTATTATTAATTTTCCCATCAATAAATGCCCGACTATGCCATAGCTCACTAGCATTTTTCTGCCAATTTCTAACATATTGTCGTGTTTGGATAGTCTCATGTAGGGCAGTTTCTACCTCAGCAGCAGCTGTAATAATACCTATAAGCCCTAACACAGCAGCTACAATTAATCCAATTAAACATTTTGTTCTTTTCAAATGATTTAGAAAGTGCCAAAGGATTTGGTTCTCAGGGGAAGACATCCAGCAGCGATTCATGTGAACCCAAAGCCATATTCTATGATGCCATTTTCCTATTAGAACCACAGTAGAATTTTCTTGTAAAACAGACTTTGATACATAAGTGTAAAGGAAGCAATTGCTGCAGAAAAACCATGTTTGATTAATGCTCACTCTTCCAACTATAAAAACTATGGGATCCCTAACACATATTTTAAGAAATTAAGTGGATTTTCTTTTTAAACTGGTAATATTAGTTTTACTGCCTTGCCAGTCAAAACTTGGGCTAGTTCCCAAAATAATTTCCACAAATACTTTTTTTTGTTAAGTTTAGTTTCCCATAGTTGTGGGATAAAACTTCCCTGATGAGTCCAATTTAGTGATGTATTTATACTTATGACATCCCCAAAATTCCAAAAATAATGGTAGATTTCATTAGTTGTTTTTATTGAATTATTAATTTAATTTTTCAACATATGGTTGTGTTTACATTAGTTTTCATTATCCCTATAAGGGCCCAATTCATTAAAACTTTATAGGAATTATTAAAGATCCCAACCTCAGATGAAACATGGCATGTATGCCATTTATCACTTTGTTCTATGATTTTGGGACTGTATACATGGATCAATGGATACTAGGCAGATAGGACATTCAAGAAAATGCAAGGTTAAATTTTCAATAAATTTCCCTTTCTACTCAGGTTTTAGAGGAAGGAGAGAACCAACGGGCCCAGGAAAATGAAAAATCTAATTAATATAAACAGGGTAGAATTTGTCCCCGCAAATCAAAAATTCTAAAAGAGGTGAATTGGGTAGCGGCTGTGGCTCAATCAGTAGGGCTCCCGTTTACCATATGGGAGGCCCCGGGTTCAGTTCCCGGGTCCTCCTGGTGAAGGCAAGCCCACCCGCACGGCGTGGTTAGCTGACCAAGTGAGCACAAGCAGCAAGGGGGGGATAAATGAATAAATAAATAAAATCTTAAAAAAAAATAAAATAAAAGAGGTGAATTAATAATATAAGCCAAATATGTTTAATTATGTGAAGGTGCACTACTAACTACTGATGTTGTCAAGGTAAGCATAGCAAAGAATAACTGTTTTAGATTGACATTCTGACTTTTAGAAGTTATCATCTTTTCTGCTTCTTGTGTCAGCTTCTTTGACTTATTAATGTCTAGGATACAGACATCTGGACAGGACACAAAAGTGATCTTTATCGGTAATGATAAGAGCAAAACCTCGACACTATATCCTAACTTAATTTCTGCATTTTCCCATTGATTATTATCTTTATGCTTTCAATAAATATATTTGTTTCTGTATCTATTATTTATTTTTGCAAGAAATGCCCAGCTGCTGATTCTGACCTTTGGCTTAAAGTTTTTGTACTAAAAAATGCTTGATATAATTATTTTCACACCTCATCATTTACACCTGTTTTGTTTTTGTACAATTTATAAATAGAGGTTTAAATGTTAATTTTTATGATAAGTATACATACATTCACAGGCTTACTAATTCATGGGATACACTGATATACTTGGCTTATTTTTGGCTAGAGTCCTGGATAGATACAAGATAAATGTTAATATATATTTAATTTAATAAACTTATATTGACAATAAGAGTGAGAAACAAATAACATAACTAATTAAAAGATTAAGTCAGTATTGAACAGTTACAGAATGACAGTTAAATAGTGCAGTCGTACATATATACTTACCAATATTTAGCTTGTAGCTGGGAAATGTTGAGTTGTTGAAGTAGCAACTGATACTAGAGTTTTGATTGACTGTGTTTAGGATTAATGAATTTGATACTACAGATGCCAATTTGTGAGTATTTTGCTAATTTCTGACAAAGGGCCCAGTTCCTCAGGAAGGAACACAACACTCTCTGGACAGTACATTTTAAAGTTTATGCATCAATCCCTGGGAGAGTGGGCAGCTCCCGCAGGGAGGAATACAACATCCGTTGAAATGCACTTTATCTTTTTTAATTTCTTACAAAACTTCCTTGATGTGCTTACTATTTTAATTTCTAATACTTTTCCTGAAATGTGAAAAGTGTTAACTGGCAAGGCATTGGTTTTTTGATTAACAAAGTTTTATGCATGATGCTTTACATTTAGGCTTGAACAATACTTGCCAGACTTGTTTTTTAATATATTTAGTTTCAGGACTGTCAAAATTCAAAACAAGAGGCTTCAATATACATTTCATAAAATGCATTTATGTGTAGTATACAAGTTATTAAATAACTTAGGTTTGCAATGTATTGTATTAAAGTTTTGATTAGTATTTAAGTATATTATACAGAATTCATAATTGTAGTAGATTATACAACAACAGACATCCAATGAATAAACTATTATTTCTTAAGCATTTAAAATTCTTAGTAGCATGAATAGAATGACCTCAATTTCTTTATTTTGTGTTGTTTGAGGCAAAGGTAACAACAAATTTGAATTTCCTATTTGGACTGTGGGGTAATAAATTAACTTGTAATTTTAATACTTGCATTGGTTTTGTTCTTAACATTATAGTTAGAATTGGGGCTGTTCCTTACAGTGTTGAATATAAACTTAATTTACTCTTGGCTACTTGGCAGGAAGGGGTATGTGAGTTGGCTTGACTTGTTTAAGAAAATATTAAAGAAAGCTTTAGGAAGATTTAAAACAAAGTGAGAGTGACATAACTGGATATTAATTTTTTGCAACAAATAGCAATATTTGGGACCACTACAAGCTGCAGTGGTGTTATTTTATTATATTATATTTTACAGTTATGCACTACCCTGGCAGCTTTTAATGGCTGCTTTCTTCTTGTAGTTATAACTAAAAATTATAATTAATAACAACTTATTTTATTTACTATTATATTGAAACATTATTGTATTTTCAGGAATTTTATACACTTTTAAAGTATTCATATGAACTTTTTATTCATATAACTTTAATTGCTATAAAATTAGAAAATTTCTTTAATTATACAACAGTTTAATATACTTCATTCAACTTATATCACATGAACTTAACTATTTTCAGGATTTTACTGTTTTTTTAGGTAAAAGACCAACTTATATGTGACAGTTTGAAATAAAAGCTATGTTTCAGGATTTGAATTTGAGAAAGCAGGTTTGAACATTGTGTTCTTTTTAAGTGATAAAACTTGTTTCTTCATGGAAATGATAAGGTTAAAGTACAAAAAATCTATTTTGATAAAACAGACTTTCTTTATTGCATACTGATTATTTCAGAGAAAATTTTGTAAACTTTTACCAGAACAGACTACTAACTTCAGAAACTTTGAGAAAGAATAAAACTTTAAATGTATATTATTACATTGTTTGATATCAAAGCTTTAATAAAGTTTTAGATAGCCTGTCTAAATCTTACTTAGCTTTGACCACATTGTTTTTCCACATGCCTTTTGCACTTTTTGTATTTATTCATGCTTTCCCACATTTTATTTTTTTTAAATAACCAGTCATTTTATCTTGTGATAAAATTACTTTCTTTTCTTTAATAAAAAAGCACATTCTATATACCTTGTATACTTAAGTTACCACAATGATTTTGGCAACTATTTCCAGGCAAACTTCTTACAACACATAATTACCATCAACATTAAACAAACCTGTTAGAATAATCCTTTAATTTGAGTATAACAATTTTTATTATTTTAAACTAATATCCATATTTATTTATTAATATAAGCACTTATACAATTTTTGGCCATTTGAATAGAGCTCTTATAATAATTTTCACTTATCAATTTAATATTACCATCCAGAGGTATCAAAATATTTACTGACACTGAACAAACAGACAAATACAAAAAAGAATTATGATGCACTAACAGAAACATAATGCTTACTAATTTGACTGAAAATTTTCGTTCATTTGGTATGGCTGTCTTCAAGCCCTCTATCATTTCACATCTTTGATTTTACTGTTTTTAAGATTTTTAATGGAATCTGTGTTACCTGTAATATATAAGCTTGTTCTTTGAAACACTTTTGTTCATAATCTGCAAGCAGCCAGGACAACTTAAACAGCATAAATACAGTTAAGCTCTAATTTAGAAGTTTATACAGATATTGAACATGTATAATTTGGATTACTACTCTTTAGGAGTACACTTAAGCTCAAAGTTCAGATTTCTGGGATAGGCCCTATAATTCCTGTTCTTAATTTTGGGTATACCCAGTGAAGGAGTAATAAACTTAGTTTCAGCTGAGGAAGGATTGACAGCTGTACTGCTTTTGGTAACTGTCTTAAGTTCTGTTACAGGCTGGAGTGAACTGCTCCGTTGGGTAGATTTGAGCAAGGCTGGGAAATGTGCTCATATTGTTTGTCTGAGGGCCTTGAGCAAGACCCACTTGGAAGGTTCTCAACTTAATAATGAGACTACCATTTTTATGATATTTAGAATGGCATTCCTTGGCTCAGTGCAACCCTCTTTGGCATTTTGGACACAGATGAGTTGGTATTGATTTATTGTTGCCCCTGAATGGAGCTCTTACACTAGTTTTGATTTGGCAATCTTTTTGCATATGACCTGGTTTCCTACATTTAAAGCAATTTAAATTAGTAATCATAGGACTACGGCCCTTTAGAGCAGCTGCAAGAAGGTTCATGTTATAAGTATTAGGCCCAATGTTTTGGCATATTTTTATATAACCCCCTAAAGTCCTTCCATTTGCCTTTATGGGATATAAAGCCTTTTTACACTCACTCTTAGCATTATCAAAACCAACATTAGAATAAGAATTTCTTTAAGATCAGATTGAGTTACTGTCTTGTTGACTACATCTGCCTGCCTTGTTACAAATTCAGCAAGGGTTCAGTATTTTATGAAAAATTTTTGAATATGATTGTACAGCCTGTCCAGGGATGGAGACTCATCACCAGGCAGCTAGGCAGCAATATCACACTTGTAGCAATGGCGATAACATCATATAGAGCTTGGCTAGGAATCCCAGCCCTTTGATCTGTTCCTAAAATTTGTTCAGCAGTAATAGGCACTGGTGGATTTTGCTGTTGGTTTCAACATCTACAATGTTAGCTTTATCAGCCCAACAAGTTTTAAATTGAAAAAAATTCTGCTTAATTAAGAACAGCTTGAGCTAACAACTCCCAATCCCAGGTTATTAATCTGTTTGCTGGTGCCATTTCTTGCACCCAATTCTGAGTACAAGGAGATTTTACACCATATTGAGTGCATGATTTTTTAATTTTTTATAGTTTTAAAAGGAATAGGAGCATGATCATATTGTACACCCCCTTGGGGATTGTTAGCATCTACTGGAATTTGAGTTAGTGTTACTGGAAAATTTTTAAAAAATTGCATAGCCTCTGAATTTTTCTTTTCTATTTCTCTGTGCTATACTTTTCATAATTGAAGAGTATTGTGCTGGCACAAAAACAAAACTTTTCAAGGGTCATCAAATGATGTAGTAGGTGCAGATGCTGGTTCGACAGACAATGAATTACCTTTTGGATAGGATGGCTTAACGACCACTGGAAAAGTTCCATAAACTCCTTATTTCTTTTTTTTCCTTTCTATTAGACATGATTTTATCTGTTTTTTTCCTTTTCATTAATTTTTTCATATATATTTTCATTAAAATCATCATTAACTTGTTCTGCTATAGTTTTATCAATAGCAGTATCCATTTTAATATCTTCATTTTCATCTGACTGTAATGCTTCAAGAGCAACAGAAATATGACTATACGAAGACCATACATAACAATGTATCTGTGAAAGAGAAAAGAGTTTTAGTAGTTCTAGGGTCATCACAGATACCCCTGTATCCTTTAACAGTGTTTTCAAAACTTGGGAATATTCCTCTAACAGAGTCAACTTATTACCCATTTCCCTGATGATCAAGATTATTCGACTCACCAACAGAATGCCAGGACTCTGCAACACAGCAGCCCTTCTTTCCATGTTACTGGTACAGAGAAAAGAGTAGTCATGCTCCATATGGGTGCCATCTGTTGTAATTCAACATGGAGGTAAATGGTTCTGGGAATGATTCAAAGAAAATTTGGGATCAGGGATTTATACTGAATGTGGAATGCAGGCAAGTTTATTTAGGCTGAAGCTGCTTTTTACACTACAAAGCCGATAACAAAAGTAGGGCGTCATTCACCAGTTCCTCACCTTGTTATGTGAGAGGGCTGACTGTTTCTGTGTTCACAGACAATCCCTCTTGGGAATTCAGACAATAACATCTTAGTGGTCTGTTCATTCTGCTCTGCAAATTCCCACTGATATCTGTATTATGCAGTGTCCTTGGAGATATTTAATAATGTTTCTTTGCCAACAAGCATGTATTTTAAATGCTTAACCCTTTATTCTCTGGTTCTCAGCATCTTTTCCAACAATCACCCCCACACACACTTTTTTTTGTCTTTTGTCCAGGGTGACTTTGTCAGTCTTAGGTTACACTCCTCTGAAAGTCTTACCCATCATTGGTCACCAGCCAAGCTCCATGGACAGGGGACTTCAGAGTTATTTCCACCAACGTAAGGGGTTTATTTGATTTAATTGATCTGTCACAGATGCCCAAAATTTGCCACCTGGAAGCATAGTAAGTTGATTCTGAGACAAGTTCAAAATTCTTTTTGCAAATCTGTAATTTCTATAGATAAATTTGTGTGATGACCTATTGAAAGATTTTTAATTTTTCCCATTCATAATGGGGATCATTTTATGGGAGAGGAGTGATTTGTCCATTTCCTCTAAATTGTCATTCTTGTTGGCATATAATTTTTCAAAGTATCCTCTAATGATACTCTTTATTTCTGTGGGGTCAGTAGTGATATCACCTTGCTCATTCCTTATTTTATGTATTTGCATCTGTTCTCTCTTTTTCTTTGTTAGTCTTGCTAAGGGTTTGTCAATTTTGTTGATATTCTCTAAGAACCAGCTTTTGGTTTTGTTTATTGTTTCCAGTGCTTTCTTATTCTCTATTTCATTTAGTTCTGCTCTAATCTTGTTTATTTCCTGTTTTCTACTCCCTTTAGGTTTAGCTTGTTGTTGTTTTTCCAATTCCTCCAAGTGTGCAGGTAGGTCTTCAATTTTAGCTCTTTCTTCATTTTTAATATATGAATTTATGGCTATGAACTTCCCTCTCAGGACTGCTTTCGCTACATCCCATAGGTTTTGATATGTTGTGTTGTTGTTTTCATTAGTTTCAAGGTAGTTATTGATTTCTTTTGAAATTTCCTCTTTGACGCACTGTTTGTCTAAGAGTGTGTTGTTTAACATCCATATCCTTGTGCCTAACCTCTTTCTCTGGCCCTTAGTGATTTCCAACTTCATTCCGTTTTGGTCAGAGAAATTACTTTGTATAATCTCAATCTTTCTGAATTCATTGAGTGTTGTTTTGTGGCCTAGCATGTGGTCTATTTTGCAGTATGTTCCATGTGCACTGGAGAAGAATGTAAATCCCGCTGTATTTGGGTGTAGTGTTCTGTATATGTCTATTAAGTCCAAATCTTCTAATGTATTGTTGAGTGCCTTCGTTTCTTTATTGATTCTCTGCCTAGATGTTCTGTCTAATGATGATAGTGGTGTGTTGAAGTCCCCTGCTATAATTGTAGAGGAATTTATTTCTCCTCTTAGTTTTTCCAGAGTTTGCCGCACGTATTTTCAGGCACCTCGATTAGGTGCATAAATGTTGATGATTGTTCTCTCTTCTTGAGAGATTACTCCTTTTACTAATATGTAGTGTCCATCTTTGTCTCTTACAATAGTTTTGCATTTAAAGTCTATTTTGTCTGATATTAGAATAGCTACTCCTGCCCTTTTTTGGCTAATGTTAGCTTATAAAATGGTTTTCCAGCCATTCACTTTCAGCCTCCTTGAATCCATGGGCCGAAGGTGGGTTTCTTGTAGACAGCATATAGATGGATCATATTTTCTTATCCATTCTGCCAATCTGTGTCTTTTGATTGGTGAATTTAATCCCTTAACATTCAGTGTTATTACTCTTAACGAATTTCTTACTTCAGTCATTTTTTTCTGTGGGTTAATGTATGTCATATGTTGTTTTGTTTCTCTTTTTGAGTTTTCAGTTGTTTTCAGAATCTCCTCCAGCTCTCTCTCCTTTGTTTTTTCCTTTCAACTTGTAGAGATTCCTTTAGTATTTCTTGAAGTGATGGTTTCTTCTTGATATACTCTCTTAAATGCTGTTTATCTGTGAATATTTTGAACACTCCAACATTTTTGAATGCCAATTTTGCTGGATAGAGAATTCGTTGCTGGAAGTTTTTTTCTTTTAGTGTTTTGACTATGTCATACCACTGTCTTCTTGCCTCCATTGTTTCAGCTGAGAAATCACCACTTAATCTTATTGTGATTCCCTTGTATATGATGGGAAAAAATATTCGGCAACCATGTATCTAATAGGAGACTAATATCCTGCATATATATAGAAATCCTACACCTTGAAAATAAAAGGACAACAGCCCATTTAAAAAATGGTCAAGTGACCTGAAAAGACACTTCTCCAAGGAAGAAATACAAATGGCTAAAAAGAAAATGAAAAAATGCTTAACATCACTTACTATCAAGGAAATGCAAATCAAAATTACAATGAGATACCATCTTACATCCATCAGAATGGCAGCTATTAAAAAAACAGGAGACACTAAATGTTGGAGAGGATGTGGAGGAATAGGAACCCTCATCCACTGCTGGTGGGACTACGGTATGGTCCAGCCACTGTGGAGGACAGTTTGGCAGCTCCTCAGAAAACTAGCAATAGATCTTCCGTATGATCCAGCAATTCCACTGCTGGGTATATACCCAGAAGAACTGAAAACTAAAACACAAACAGGTATATGCACACCAAAGTTCATAGTGGCATTGTTCACCATTGCCAAAGTTGGAATCAGCCCCGGTGCCCATCAACAGACGAATGGATAAGCAAAATGTGGTACATACATACAATGGAATATGACTCTGCTATAAGAAGGAACAAAGTGCTAACACATGGAATAACGTGGATGAATCTTGAAGACCTTATGTTGAGTGAAGCAAGCCAGGCACTGAAGGATGAACAGTATATGACCACACTGATCTGAACTGAGGAAAGTGAGCAGTCTCTGAGAACCATTGTCTGAAAGATAGGTTATCAAAGGAGAGTAAGAGAAGAGCAGGCTTTGAGCCATCACCCATATGGACATAATCTATGGTAAAGGGATAAAGTGTGGTTGCATGTTGGAGGATGGGGCAGATGAATGGTGGTGTTCCTGGGTTTGGTGGTGCAGCACTGGGGGGGGTGGATTAGGAAGGGCTGGTTCAAATCCCCAGGGCATGTAACTGTGAACATTGACATACCATGTGTTGGGAGCGGGGGGTATCATGGGCCATGGGGAGCTGGGGAGAAGGGAACAGTCAAGATCTAATGGGTTGTTTGGTGGTCATGGGGAAGGTTTTTCATTACCTTACAGTAATGGACACAGGACATGGTAAACATCATCAAAATTATTAAACTGTATCATCTAAATTGTAAACTATACTGTAAATCACTGACAATGTTTAGTTGCTATATTTTGCTATCTGCATAATAGTTATAACAAGGCTAACAACCAAAAAAAAAAGGGGGCAGAGTTAATATGTGGTGGGGAAGGGGGTTGGTTTGGTATCTGGGAGTCTCCGGCACTCCGTGTGTGCCTTTGCTGTGACCTAAAAGTTCTTTGAAAATTAAATGAAAAATTGGGAGACAATGGGGATTGAGAGGAGGAAGGTGTCATGGCACACCATACATCCGATAACACAGTGATAAATGGAAGGAAAAAAGGGAAAAAAGAAAGGAGAAAGGAAAAAAAATGAATACATATATATATATTTTAAAGGTATTTCCTTTGCTTTTTTGCCTATTTTTTGAACGTCCCAATCCACTAATTATATTTTATTTTGTTTTGTTCTTTGTTTGATTATTTGTTTTTTTTCCTCTCTTTTTATTTTTCCCCTGAATTTTCTTATGTTTGCCTCTTGCATGTACGCTTATCACACTTGTTTCTTTATCCTAGTATGTGTATTTGATTATTTTATGGACTAAATGTTCATGGAGGATTTGGATCACAGAAGGGGTAAAATGGGTACTGCGGGGGATTATTGGGGGGTTTTCATCGGGATTGGTTCATCCGAATATACATGAAAGATATACAAAATCATTCAAAAGTTCGGGGGATGGGGCTTGGTCATGATGGGTGGATAATCACACAATAAATGAGGGAATCTGAATTCCTAGCCTGGAGAGCTCTGTCACAGTCTCCAAGAGAGCAACAATAGTCCTCTGGGTGTAGGGACAGTGCTTGTCAAAATAGGGTGACCCACTGAAGTGTTGTTTTTTTTTTATTGATGACTACCCTTGTGAGTCTTTGCTCCTGTAAATGAGACTTAGCCTGCAGTTGTGGGGTGCCAAAGAGTTGCCACCTGAGAGCCTCCTTGTTGCTCAAAGGTGGCCTCTCTCTAAGCCAAACTCAGCATATGATTGCATTACCTTCCCCCCAACATTGGACATGATACCCAGGGATGAGCCTCCTTGGCAACAAGGGATTAATACCAAGTGCCAACTGGCAGCTTTGCACAGTGGCAGTATCGTAGCCAATGAGGTTTATCCGAGGCATGATTATTGCTAATTGAAAACTTTTCCCAAGTGCCAACTAGCAGCA
>JAKSZT010052532.1:0-40237 GCA_026826555.1 Tolypeutes matacus | reverse complement strand
TCCTCAGGGTGTTTATTTTTCCAAACTTTTAAAAGAACCTGCTTTCTGACTGAAAAGTGGGTGGAGGAGCAGATCATGCTGGTTTAACAGTATGCAAGCAACCTTTCTATTATTAGATAACAAAGTAACAGATAGGGGAGTTTTATGAAGAGGTTTCTAAAACCATACATTTTCCCATGCCAAATTCTTTGCGTTTTCTTCAGTGATATCAAAAATTTTTATTAGTATTTTTGTATAAGTTGTGGTTTTATAACAATATTTTGGATGACTACTATTTCCCATGGGCTTAAGATTCCCAACAGCAAGGCTGCATAGGCCAGTACTATGGCCAATTTTTGGCAATCATGGATAATACTGATATGAACATTAGTGTACCGACATTTGTTCGTGTCACTACTCTCAGATCTTCTGGGCATATATCCAGTAGTGATATTGCAGGGCTATGTGGCAAGTCTATATTAAGCTTATTTAGTAACTGCCAAATAGTCCTCCACAGTGGCTGTAACATTTTGCATTCCCACCAACATTCAATAAGTGTTCCTATCTCTCCACATCCTCTACAACACTTGTAATTTTCTGTCTTTTTAATAGTGGCCATCCTGATAGGTGTGAAATGATATCTCATTCTAGTTTTGATTTGCATTTCCCTAATTATTAGTGATGTTGAACTACAATGGTTTTAGTATTTGAGGTAAATGAGGCATGAATGGTTTCCAGTGCCCCCAACAACTCCAGAAAGGCCATTAATTGTTTTGGAGTTACAGAACATGATAAGATTAAAGTACAAGAACTTAATTTGATAAAACAGACTGTGCTTTGTATACTAACATAAGTGCTTATTTAATTTTTGGTCATTTGAATAGAGCTCTTTTAAGAATTTCTATTTGTTAATTTAATATTACCATCCAGAGGTATGAAAATATACACTGAACAAACAGACAAACACAAAAGAATTGAGACACAGCAACAGAAACATAAAGGTCACTAATATGATTCATAATTCTTACTCCTTTGGTATGGCTGTTTCCAAGCTCTTCATCATTTCACATCTTTGATTTTTATTGCTTTTAAGATATTTGACCAAGGCTGAAGGAGACTCACACAACATTAACCCACAACTTTTTAGTTTCTTTATCTTTCCACAAATCAAAGAAGATTTGAACATATGGGACTTTTGCTATTTTGCTTCCTATTTACAAAACAAGTTTAATTGCAATGTAGTGTTAAAATGTAAAGATCTATTTTCTGGCCACATTTTCTGTCATTTAAACTGTATCTAGGCCACACTTCATTACAAAAAATAATTAATTTATGGTTCTATAACTCAGATCCCCCTAATTTAAACCAAGTTTTCAGGATGTATACTAGTGGTGAACATTCAGGAACTGACGCCTCATTGGCAGCAGGAAGAAAGAGAGAGAGAAAGAACAGCCAACACAAAGGCACAAATGGCAATGGGCTTCCCTTTAAATGAATGGGGGAGTGGGACTCAAATTCATGAAGCCTCACCCTTCCTATCTGAACCTTCTCTACCTTGACAAAGTGACCCAAAAAACAAAACCAAAAATTATGAACTCACCCACCAAGGGAAGGAGACAAATTTGTCCTCCATCCTAACCTCATGGGCCTTTGTTCTGTTGGTGCCTGGAAAGGGGCTCCATCCCAGGTCAACCTTGAGTCCTCAGGAAGTGGCTGCTGTAGTAACAAATGGCTGCTGTAGTCAGGGATGTCTCGGTGCAGACAAAACTCTCCACAGTCCACCTAGGAAGCATTCTCTGGTTATTGTTTTTATTTATTTGGTCCTGGCAGAGTTGTCAATTGTTAGGCCTCAAGGATATGGATAACCAACATGAAGAAAACCAACATGAGAGTTAGGTAAAACTCACATTTATTGTGGCTGCAAGTACAAGGAGCTAAGGTCATTCTAAACAACTCAGACCTTACTCCCTGTGGTGCAGTTTCACTCTTGCTTAAATGCCTGTTTCTAATTAGCATCTACTTTGATTATGCTTTAGCTTTTGTGCATGTGGGTGAACACACATAGATGGTTATATAATTGTATGATTAGTTGTTTATGAAATCATGGTTGCGCATACATTGCATGATAGATAAAAGGGCAGATAACTCCACCACCAGGTGAGAATTTTACTATGTTAATTAAGCAAGTTTAAATGAGGACAGTCATGGGATTCTCATGTGCAAGATTGGCCAACTGGTTGAAGCTTGTTTTCATATCTCATTTCTCAAGAAGGATGTTCTTGACCATAAGAAACAGAATTTGGCACCAAAAGAGGGTTGCATCTCATTACAATCTAATTTACATCTGATTATTTCCTTTCTTTCTTAGTAACAGTGAGAGAAAGAACAAACAAGAATAAGAGAGTTAGAAGTTACATCCATCACAGCCATAAGCAAAGGCAAGGACTGAGGCTAGACTTGAAGTAACCATAAACAAAGGCAAACTCAGTTTATAATTACCATCTCAATAGTTGAAGTATAGGCTAAATCCACCCTGTTATAGCAATTTCAGGTATTATCCTTCTGCTGTTTTATAATATAAAGGCATTTATATAATGATCTTAATTCTTAGTTAAAGTTTTTAGTAAGTTTCCACTTAAAAACAATTTGTGCACTTCTGTTTATTAACTAAGCAATTAAAACAATTTTATTAATAACAACTTTGTTACATTTTTCTGCTTTACCCACAGTTGAGCTAATTCCACTTGTGAATTATATATCAAATTCAATTACAAAATAAAAAGTTCAGTTACAAACTGGAGAAAGATCTTGACCAAAAGGAGGGAAAAGTAAAGACAAATTAATTTATATGGTTAAGAGACTTCAAAGTGAGTCCAGAGATTACAATTATGCATGTCTCAGCAGGATCTAATCGATTGCCAAAGTAAATACTACCTTAAATAGCAGGGTTCCTGAGGGCTCTGGAGACTTCCAGACACTATAGTCAGGGCAGACAGCTCAGGAGTTTGGTGCCTTGCCAGTGAGCCCTACTTTACTTTTTTTTTTAACTTTATTTTGTACATTTAATAATTGAAAGCATAAGCAATTAAAAACTAAAAAGTAAACACAGATGAATAAATATATACATTTCTCAATTAAATGTAATGGATACATGTAAATTTTTTGTTGTTTTTTTGTTTTTTTTGTTTTTTTTTTTTGTGAATCAAACAATATATTACACAATATATTTGGTTCATACTAATGCATTCACACAGTATTTGTCCTTTTGTGTCTGGCTTGCTTCACTCAACATAATGTCCTCCAGGTTCATCCATGTTGCCATATGCTTTATGACTTCATTTCTTCTTTCAGCTGCATAATATTCCATTGTGTGAATAGACCACAGTTTGTTTATCCATTCATCTGTTGATGGACATCTGGGTTGTTTCCAGCTTTTGGCAATGGTGAATAATGTGACTATGAACATCGGTGTGCAGATGTCTGTTCGTGTCACTGCTCTCAGTTCTTCTGGGTATATACCCAGTAGTGGTATTGCAGGGTCACATGGCAAGTCTATATTCAACTTCTTTAGGAACTGCCAAACAGTCCTCCATAGTGGTTGTACCATCCTGCATTCCCACCAACAGTGAAGAAGTGTTCCTATCTCTCCACATCCTCTCCAACACTTGTAGTTCTCTGTCTTTTTAATAGTGGCCATTCCGATAGGTGTGAAATGATATCTCATTGTAGTTTTGATTTGCATTTCCCTAATCATGAGTGATATTGAGCATTTCTTCATGTGTTTTTTTTTTGCCATTTGTATTTCTTCTTCAGAGAAATGTCTATTCAAGTCTTTGGCCCATTTTTTAATTGGGTCGTTTGTCTTTTTATTGTTGAGTTGTAACATCTCTTTATATATCCTGGATATTAAACACTTATCAGATATGTGATTTCCAAATATTTTTTCCCATTGAGTTGGCTCCCTTTTCACCCTTCTGACAAATTCCTGTGAGGTGCAAAAGTGTTTAATTTTGAGGAGGTCCCATTTATCTAATTTTTCTTTTGTTGCACGTGCTTTGGGTGTGAGGTCCAAGAAACCACCACCTACTACAAGGTCTTGAAGATGTTTCCCTACATTCTCCTCCAGTAGTTTTATGGTCCTGGCTTTTATATTTAGATCTTTGATCCATTTTTCGTTGATTCTTGTATAGGGGGTGAGATAGGGGTTCTCTTTCATTCTTTTGGTTATAGATATCCAGTTCTCCCAACACCATTTGTTGAAGAGACTGTTTTTTCCCATCAGCATGGAGCCCTACTTTAGAATTGATGCTCCCCTGTGTGATGATGTTGGACTCAGTTGTGTTTTCCCTACACATGGCTCTTCTGGTCCTTCTATTTGAACCTATAATTAGTACTAGGGTTGAGAGTTGTACTTCCAAGAGACATAAATATTTGGGCTGTCCTTGAACCAGCTGGGCCCTGAATCTCAATGGAGTTGCAATACTTACTCTCCTGTTCATTGGACTCACTCAGGACAACTAACAAGGAGATGATGATGGACAAAAGCCATCTCAAGGAACTGAGAAATTCTACAACTGCAAGCAAGATAGTCCCATCCATCTGCCCTATGGAATCCAGCCACCCTCTCAATTAGAGGTGGAGTGGACATCACCATCCCAGAATACTCAGGATTGGGGAATGAACTACCGACTAAAGTAGACTTATTGCATTCTACTATAGACTTATTGTGATTCTAACAATGGAAGAACTTATATCATCGATGTGAAGGAGACAGTGGTCACTGGAGATTCTGAGGACAGGGAGGGGGAAGAACAGGTGTCATATGGGGGTATTTTGGGGACTTGGGAATTGTCCTGAATGACATTGCAATGACAGATAATGGCCATTATGTATCTTTCCATAACCTACAAAATGGTGTGGGAGAGAGTGTAAACTACAGTGTAAACTATAATCCATGCTTAGTGGCTATGCTCCAAACCTTGTCCATCAGTTTTAATGAATGTACCACACTAATGCAGGATGTTTTTAATGTGGAAAAATGTGGGAGGTGTAGGGATCACAGCATTTGGGAATCCCCTCTATTTTTAATGTAACATTTATGTAATCTAAGTATCTTTAAAAAAATAAAATATATATATATATTTTTTATTTCATCTAATACTATATTCTAGGGTTTGCAAGATAGCATTGACATTTAAACACTCATTTTTAGGTTACCTTTCACTGTTATCCATTTTGTAACAAATGAAGCACAAATCTGTTTTAAGAGTTCTTAAGCATGAGCAAACTAAGAAATTTAAAGCAAGCACAGATTAGAACCGATGACAGAATTTTACACACATAGACTTGACTAGAATCATCTAGACAACACTCGCAGTGTCTATCCAATGCTGAAACTTTTTGCAAAACCCTCCAGCTTAATTCCTCCAGGAAAATCCCTGGGTAACTGCTAAGTACAGAGTTAAGGGGTCCAGAGGAGCCCTACCACCAACAAGACATGAATTTCAGCTGCTCTGCGGGCTGTATCTCATTAGTTACCTCCTGGCAAGGGATAAAACCCTGCAAGGGCTTTTTCACTGGATGGACTGGAATGTTACAAGGGAATAGGCAGGGAGCTAAGACTAGTCAGGAAACTTTTAATCTTTTTAATCTTAATTGATGACACCTGTGGAGGTTCTACAGTGGAGAGATTTATTAAATGGAGTGCATTTCCTCATCTGTTTAAGGAGATATGGCCGCATGGTCTCTGGTCTTCAGATCTGTCTGTTCTCTCCTTCCCTCTTACACAGGTTTACCTGGAATTCAGGGCCCAAAACAAAGCCCACTCTTGGTCATACTGTAGCCATGTGGTGTGGCAGAAAAAGATTAGCCTCTTTCTTTTTAGACTATCAGTAGCCAGGTTGTCCCAATCTGAGGAGACATGCCAATGGGGAATCTGCTGGAATGCTGGAAGAACCACCTATTATCCTAGCAGAGAATAAAATATGTGCATCAGTCTGGAGACACCCCACCACTAGACTTGAATGAAAGCATTGCTCACTGAGCCAGGATCCTGGAAATAAGGGAGCCCTGCTTACTGTTCCCACATTCAGGGGACCAGGAGTCTTATGTCTCTGGACATTGGGGACCCTTTGCCTACTAATTTTATACTGCTGTGTGCCATATGCTGCTCAGACAGGGTGTGCTTGGCTGTCCTGGGTCCCAAATGGTAAGGTTGGTCCTAAGAAGACCTTGCCTGACCATGTGAGTATCACTGATAGATACCAAAGCTAAGATCCTACTCACCACTTCCATCTCCGAGCCAAAACATGTGAATCCAGAGCCACCCACCATGTCCCAACCAGACCCTACTGCATAAAAGGGTTTCTTTTGCAGCTGGATCTGGAGCCTGGATGCTGCTCTATAAAGACCTTTAATAAAACTTTTAAAAAAGACACATGGCCTTACTTGACTGTATGTCCAGTGTTCAGTCTGAGGGTCATGTTGGTTAATAGGAGCATTGAAACTCTTCTATACTTAGTGTGTAGGGACTCCTAGATCAAAAAATTCCTGTGCTTTTTCTAAAGCCCTCTGGGTTTAAACATGCTTGAGTGCTATTGGTAGAATCCAGAACAAGAAGAGCTGAGCAGAGCTAACTAGAGATATAACTGCAGCAGTAAATCTGTTGAAAATGAAGTATGATATCTAGCAGACAGTACCTTGATGAAGTAATCTGTACTTCAGGGACAGAAATGGGATATATATATACATATAATTTTTTATTGTGGTACCATAACACAAAAGACTCCATTTTAACCAATTTTAAGTACAAACTTAAGTGATATTAATTTACATTAACAAAATTGTCCTACCATTATCAAAATTTTTCCATCATCCCAAACCATGCTTATTGAGCAATAATTCCCAAACTCTTATCTACCTGGCTGCTGGTAAAAACTAATTAATTTTCTGTCTATGAATCTGCTGTTCATATTTCTTATGAATGGAATCACAGTATCTATCCATTTTTTTCTGGTTCATTTCATGAAATCTTCAAGGATCCATTCATATTACTGCATATACCAGAAATTTATGCTTATTTACAGCTGAGTAATATTCCATTTTATGAATATATTACATTTTGTTTATTAATTTATCTGTTGGTAGACACTTGGATTTTTCCACCTCATGGGTATTGTGAATAACGCTATGTACAGGAACAAATAAGTTTTTTAAGTTGATTTTTACTAATCAATAAGGAAATATGTATTGCATGTAGAAAATAAACTTGTGATTATATTTTGTATAATACTATGTTCTAGGGTTTGCACATTACTCATATTTTCGTGTAAAATTATAAGCTCAAATAAAAGAAGTAAAAGGATTATGATTAGAGTACCTATAAGTGAATATAATTGTATTATATTGGGAAAATAACTTCCCATAGATACTTAAATAAAGTCCAGAGTATTAATTTTATGTAATTAAAGACCTGCATAACAGTAATATTGAGAATGACCTCCCAATAATTGTTTTAAAATCTGTTAGCCATTGACTCTTTATTTTACTTTTCTCTTTTCCCCCTTTTGATCTAATTTCACATTGCCAGGGCAGAGCTTATCCCTGGGAGTTGTGTCATGTCCCATGCTGTCAGGGAAAGTTTTATCTCTGAAAGTCATGTCCCACATTGCTAGGGAAAATTTTATCTCTGGATATATGCCTTGTAAGGGGGAAGGTAGTGAGTGTATTTGCAGAGATTGGCTTACAGACAGGCACATTTGAGCTAAAAAAAAAAAAAAAAACATTTTCAGGAGGTGACTCCTAGGCATTAAATATAAGTAAACTTAGTTTCATCATTACAGAAGTAAGTTTTATTTTTTTAGGTGCAAACCCTGAGAATAAGGCCTTGGTTTATTAGTATATGTCCTTTCATTAGTCAGGGTGTTCCTGTAAGCATGACTATTTCCAAAAGAAGTGGCCTCTGGATCAGGCACCATAAAGGAGAAACATGTCTCTCAGTGAGAATGTGATTTATATTAGTGCACAAGAAACTGGGGGAATCTTCTCAAAACCAATTCAAAGTAAGAATGGGAGCTAAGATTTTTATAGGCAAAAGGAGGGGGCCAGGGGAGAAGATAAACATGTAAAGAAAAAAAGTGATGCCAGGGGTCTTGTGAGGAGGGTACATGCAATTTGTCAAACATGTCTGCATTGTCTTAAACATGTCCAACTTGTCCTTGGTTTCAGTGGCTAATAAATTACATTTTACATATTGTTTTGCCAATTGCTCAAGGATATCCATATGTTTGTCTCTGAGGAAAGTTGCAGATTTACTGGTTAATCCTGACACCATTCAGTTTGGGTTTACTTTGCTATATTATCTTATTTCTGTAAGCAAAACTGAGAAGCTCTGGCTAATATCTTTCTGGGAACTAAGTGCAAAGAGCAAACTCCTAAAATTAGATTAATAGAAAACAGGCTCAATTAGTACAGTAGAATTTTCAAAGCTACTTAAGTGAAGAAATCTTAATAAGCATATTTTCCAGCTATCCAATCCACCCTTGTCTTTATGTTCTTCTTATTCTTAAGAAGATAGTTTTGTAAGCATTCCTGATATTAAAAAAATGGACAAAATGGACTTTGTAAAAAAATGGACTTCTGTAGTTACTTCCTATTGATTAAGGGCAAAGAAAATTTTCATAATATCTTGGAGGTTGCTCTAGACATAAAGTCACAAAGATAATGTAGACAACAGCAAGACAAGCATATTGAGATTTTTATTTATTTATTCATTTATCCCCCCCTTGCTGCTTGTGCTCGCTGGGTCAGCTAACCACGCCGCGCGGGCAGGCTTGCCTTCACCAGGAGGCCCCAGGAACCGAACCCGGGGCCTCCCATATGGTAAACGGGAGCCCTACTGATTGAGCCACAGCCGCTTCCCACGACAAGCATATTGAAAGTAAAATAAAGGCAGTACTAAGAGAGCCATTCTTTTTTATATCATAGGCAAGTTTATGAGCTACTCAGAAAATGAAACAAATTTGCCAATACTTTTAATATGTTCAATATCCCTCTGCATATGATCCAGTATAGAGGAGATATTATATTCATCATGTATATAGGCATGGCACTTAATACAGCACAAAATTCTCTTTGAGCTGCAGTTAATATATCTAACTCTAGGTTTACAAAACTATAAATGTTGTCCCTCTATGGGAGAAGACCTCAATGTCAATTGTATTTGTTTATGTTCTACTCATGTTGCTCTGGCAATTATTGTTTCACTGGGTATATCCTTCACACAGCCAGTTTATGTCAGCACCATTTGTCCTCAAGAGCCATCCATCTCTGGCTGGCAGAGTCAAAGTCTGAAGCAGCAACATATTTCCATCTACTTCAGGAGCATGACCAAGAGATGTGGAAGATATTTTTGTTGTTTTAAGGATCATAGTGACTGATCTAACCAATAACTCAATTGAAGAGACAACATGCACAGCAATAATGGCCTTGTTTAAATGCGCAAAAGTGTCTTACAAGACTGAAGTCCGTTTCTTTCAATTTTTATATACTTTCTAAACATTTTGTAAATTTTTCATTAAACTTATAAGATATCAAAATATCTACCTAGATCAGTTAGTCTAGAAATAAATAAATAAAAGACATTCAAGTTGGAAAGGAAGAAGTAAACTTTCACTATTTTCAGATGACATGAATCTATATATAGAACATCCTGAAAAATCAAGAACAAAGCTACTAGCGTTAATAAACAAGTCTAGCAAAGAGGCAGGATAAAACATCAACATGCAAACATCAGTAGTGTTTCTATACACTAGAAATGAATATTCCATTTACAGTAGCAACAAAAATAATCAAATATCTATGAATACATTTAACTAAGAATGTACAAAATCTACACATTGCTGTAAGCCATCAAAGAAGACCTAAATAAACGCAAGGGCATTTCATGTTCATGGATTGGAAGACTAAATATCCTTAAGATTTCAATTTTACACAAATTGATTTACAGATTCAAGGCAATCCCAATAAAATTTCCAATGGTACTATGTTGCAGTAATATAGAATTGCTATATGATCCATCAATCCCACTTCTAGTTATACACCTTGAAAAATTGAAAGCAGGGACAAAAACATATATATACATGCTTGTGGGAACCCTCTAATCTTCACATCTAAGAAACAACTTGGAGGCCTGTTTCTCTCCTCACACAGAGAAATCCCCATTATTTGTTCCTGCCATTAGCATTCTTGCTTTGCTCTGTTAATCAGTTATCTTAGACCTTTGCCTCCACCTTATCCGCTACCAAATTACTAATTGTTTCTGTAATCCTGCTATCCCATTATCAGTCTAGAATTCTTGTAAAGTCATTTACGACCAACACTTGCACTATGCCTACCTGAGCCCCTGCACATACATCCTGATCTTTGACTATGTGAAAGAGAGAATAAAAACTGTGTTGGGGATCAGCTCGAGAGCAGCACAACTTCTTCAGCTGTTCTCCCCCTGATCTCTGTCAGCCTTCGTGTTTGGAGTAATTTCATTGTGCCATCGTGAGCTCTGCTGGACAGATCCCCGCAAGATATTCTCTTGCAGGACAGATTCCTGCACACACTAATGTTCATAGCAACATTATTCATATTCTCCAAAAGATGGAAGCAAACCAAGCATCCATCAACAAATGACTGGATTAGCAAAATGTGGTATATGCTTACTACAGAATATTATTCAGCTTTAAGGAGTAATGAAGTACTGATGCATGCAGTAACATGGATGAAACTCAAGGACTTTATATTGAGTGAAGTAAGCCAGATACAAAAGTATAAATATTGCATGATGCCCCATATATGAACTAAGTATAGTGAGTGGACTCATAGAGGTAGAGTTTGGATGGTAGGTTACCAGGAGGTAGAATGCACATAAAGAATGGCGAGCTGATGTTTAATCTATGCAAAATTATAACTAGATTGATTGAATTGGTATGGAAATGGACTGAGTTAAAGGTGGCACAGTGATGTGAATGTAAATAACAGCAATAAAGTGTGTGTGTTTGAATGTGGTTGAATGTGAAATTTTGAGTTGTACATTTGTTAAAAGGAAAGATAAAGTATAAAACAGAGGATTGTATAACACAGTGAACTGTTTGTGGCAAGGATTGTGGTTAATAGTACAAATCTAAGATATGTTTTTCAGGAACTATAATAAAGATATCTCACTAGTACAGGGTGTCGATAGTCAGCTGGTATATGGAGAAAAACACACATAAATCATACTTCTATGGAATAAAATATATTCTTGTTTCCATAGGTATGTTTTCTGGATAGATAGTTGCCTGCATGGTAGGTAAGAAAATATTAAACTTTCATTCTGGTGAATTCCTGCTACTTTATCAAAGTAGATTTCAAAAACTCTGGGATATATATGTCTTTCCTAATCAAAGAAAACAGGCCAGTAAGCCAAGCCCTCCATCTTAAGGCTTGCACTCATGAATCTTATTTCAGTACTAATGAAACTAAGACTAATTCTAATTAATGCCTCAGAGTTTAAGACTGAAAACCTCCTTGTTTCTCAAACATGTCCTTCCTAAGCCAAACTCTGCAAATAAACTTACTACCCCCTATTGCCCTGAGAGGGGACATTACTCCCAGGGATAAGCTTCCTGGTACTGAGGGATTATTACTAAGTGTTAAACAACAATACATTTGGATAAAGACCTTAGCTAAATTTTGGAAATATTAAATAAAACAGAGGCTTTATCCCTAAGAGATTTCAAATTGAGTTGGAGTTCATTCCAGAGGTTACGTTTATGCATGCCACAGTAAACAAACTCCTAAACCAATGTGTTCCTGAGGGCTCTAGGGACATCTAGACACACTCATTGGTCTCTACCAGGGAATATAAGAAACTCTATTTCCCCAATATAACATAGTTATACTCATTTATCCTTCCCCTAATCATGATTCTTATACTTCTTTCATTTGAATCTATGATTTTCAATGTACCTGAAATGTACCTATTTCTCAGAGACTTAAATCTTCAGATTGTTCATACGCCAGTTGAGCCCTGAATCTCAGCAGAGCTGCAGCCAACTCCTACTCTCCAGTTCTTTGGACTTACCCTGGACAAAAACAAAACAGTGATGATGAACTAGTCCCATCTCCAAAACAAAGAGTATCTACAACTGCAAGCAAAACAACTTCTTTCCTCTGCCCCATAATAGCTAATTCCAATCTCAGCCTGAAGCATTCAAGTGGACATAATTATAAATGCCTCAAGATTGAGGAATGAACATAAAGAAGGGGGAAGTGTAACTTCATACCAAGCCAGATTTATTGTTACGGTATTTTCTCATGTTAAAGGAGTAACTTGTAACATTGATATAAAAAAATCTATTTAGAAAATGTTCTGACAAAAGGAACTTAGCCTTCAACCTGCAACTGGTACAATGACCTCCAATGCTCATTATGGCTCAACATATTTTATACTGTATAAGATCAAGTAGTGAATGAATATCACAAGCTGTATATTATCAAAATGCAATACTCTTAGTAAAAAAGTCTGAATTTATTTCATCTTCCTCAAATGCCTGAAATATATCCTTATATTTTCAATATTTTTAATTTGAAGACATTGTCATAAAAATGTTTTAAAATTGATATGTTTCTACGTGGTCTGTCTGCATTGTTGGTTCCTGGGAAAAGGCATCGCTATTCATTTTCTTACCAGGTAACAATCTTACAAAGTTTGAGTTATATTTCTGAAACTGTTTGAATGAATGTGCCCTTCATTTGAACCATCTATTGATTTATATTTAAACTTATATTATATGTTGAATTATTATCCAAGGTATTCTCCTCCAGATATTTGAATATGTAGATCCATTCTTATCTAATCCTCAAGGTCCTGATAAAATCTACTACTATTCTGATTATTCTTCCTTTGGGTTTTCTCTCTACAAATTGGGACTTTATTTTATAGATTTATGTATCTCTGCATTGATATTTCTGAGTGTATATTTTTAATGAATGTACTTTTAATTGATTTGAGCATCCTGCTATATAAAAATTTTTCCCCAGCATATTAATTTGTAATTTTTACTCACCAATTTCATTTCCTTTTCTGCTTCTCCTTCCTCACAATGACTTAGCAAGAGGATCTGTGAGTTCAACATCTGATAACCTATTGTTACAGCCTTTTATTATCACAGACCATGCAACACACAGTCAGGACTTTTGTCCTGAAAGTTTAATAAATGGATGGATTGGAAGCTAGCTACATAGGTACCTGGACAGAATTATAGACAGATAGATGGGTATAAACCAATTTCATTTTTATCTTAGGATTACAAGAGTATTTGTTTCTTTCATATTTTCAACAAATTCATGATTAATTTTATCTTGTAAAAATGTTTCTTCAAATATTTCAAATATCCCTAATCTTTTTAAAGCATGAAATTAAATATATATATATATATAATATTCATTAGAAATCTAGATCTCTTTAATCTGTGATATTTTTTCATAGCAATATACAGATATAAAATCACCCTTTATCATTTAGAATATATTAACTAAAGGTTTCTAAATTTCCCAAAATTTTTTAATTGTCCTAATATCTTTGGTGTCCCCATAGGACTCTCAAACTATAACAAAGTATTTGCCACCATAGGTGCAGAAGCATTGTGGCCCCTGCTAGCATTTCCCAAAAGTGCAACGGAATTATAAGGTATTTAGAGTTTTCAATGGTTTTAAAGAGTGTCTAGGGTCCCTGAAAAACAAAACAAAACAAAAAACATGTTCAGAAATTATTAGTAAATTCTATAAAATTATATTCTGCAATATTACAAGGAATATTAGGTAATACACTTTAATGTCTTTTGTTGACCATTATATTTTGAGTGCTATAATTCCATGAAAATAATGTTATGTCTTTATTAAATGCCTTGCTATCATTTTCCCTCATAATCATCTCCAGATGAAGAGTCTGCCCAGGTCTTCTATATATTTTGATTCACTGTGAATTATCTTTGCCATATCAGGGAATTTTTGTAGCTTCTACCAAGCTGAGCAATTCTCTTTGCCTAAAATATATATAAAAGACTGAGAACATGGAGTTTTGATGAAAGAATATAAATATCTTCTGAGGGTCTGTGAAATCCTTGCTAAGGGTCCCCTGATCTGGTGAAGTAAAAAATGCCCTTTACTAACTCAAGAGAGATTTGTGCTTTCCCACATATGACTTTTTACCTGTACTCACCAATCATTCCCTACATACTGTTGGAAATATGTTGATATCCTACAGGGTTATGAGGAGATTTCTATTTTTGAGCCTTCGTTTCCATGTCCTTCCTTGGGGCTTCTTATTCTCTCCCACATTCTCATACTATCCTGATTGGAAGCTATTAATCCGACTTTTCAGAGCAATGACAATTTTGCTACATTTCTCCACCGTGCATGTGGAATTAGTAACTCATGAGATGAGTTACTTTTGGTAAGGGTCCAAGCACTTTTTGTAAGGGTCCAAGTCTGGGATGCAACCACTTTATTGCTTTCTTTTTAAAATCCATTCCAAAAGGTACCATTTTTGTCTTTAACTTAGTATACTTGTCAGTTTTTGTTGTTTTTGTATGCTGTTGATAATTTTAAAACAATATATGATTTTCCTTCATGCAACAATATTAGTTTAAACACTTGGAAAAAAATTTATTAGGGTGGCATCATTTATGTATATATTGTCATGTAAATAAATTATAATTACAATCTGACATAAAACTGAAAATTTACTGAATAATTGAAGTACCAAAAATGTACTGAAACTTTTTGAATACCTCTTCTTTTTAAGTTTAATGACAAAATTCTTTGCTAATTTTATTGCTAATAAGCACTATTGAAAATTTAATAATCTCAAGAGAAGAGCAAAATAATACTTACCAATGAGGTTTTGAAAGAAAACTGGCCACTCTAGAGGGTGAAATAACTAGTTCCCCAGGGTTCTTGAGAGGTATGACCTACATATGTCATTCCTAAAGGATAGACACAATAGTTCATATAACCACTGGTAAATATAAATTTCCCTGAAAATTTGGATCCTGGAATTTTTTCAATGAAGAATTAAGCACTATCACAGATCTTGTTATCTCTAAAATTTCACAAAGAAATATTCATGTTCTGGAAGATAAATAATTTGTGTCATTTCTCAGGTATATTTCTGTGATTTAATTTATTATTTTCTTTGATTTTATTGTAAAATGGTACCTGAGCATATGTAATTGATGCATAGACTCTACTGAAATATTGAAAAGATAATGATACAGAAATTGATCTAGGATGAGCTCTATGAATTTAATATTACTTGAACTAGATTGTAAAGGATACCTAAGAAATTCAGAGGCAAGAGTGAGTTACTACAGCATTTCATGGAAATCAATCTTCATAGGCAAATATAGTACTTCAAATATCAATGGATAGGTCAAGATATCCAGTGAAATTTTTATTGTAAACAATTTTTATATTTATTTGCTGGCTATTAGGAACTAGATAGAATTTATGTAGATTTTAAATCTACTAATGTATTTCAAGTGTATAACAATTAATGAAGAATAGGAATCCCACTCATTATGTTCTTTCTCTCATTTTAAAAACTTGAATTAAGTAATTTCTAATATCACTGAGCTAACAAAGTTCAGGAAAAAACCCCGAACTCTCTGTCTCTTTCTAATGAACAAGGCTATGCATTTAAATATCACGATGCACTCTAAATTAGAAGAGGTGTAGTAAACTTAGTGTAGTTTAAGTTAGCATATAAACTTAAGATATTTGTGAAGACCGAGGAGAAGACTCAATCTGAGGAGATGGAGGAGTAGAAGGATATTTCTTAGAATCAATATCAATGTATGGTTTTGATAAAGAACATTTAAAAAATTATTTGGAAATATGTTATGTTTATGTCCAATAATCTACTCCTTAGGTCACCAGTATCAACTTAATCACTAATTATTCTTTTGATATTAAATAAAATCTCTGCTTTAAGGACTTCCTCTAACTTATAAAAAAGGAGGCTAATAGAAGAAACATACATATTGAAAAGATTATAATACAAAACAATTTGTATGAAATCATTTAGAAAATACTAGAAATGCATATGAATATAATAAATGACAGCTAATCAATATTACTACTATCTATTTAGAATGCAAGTCAATTTGTATCCTATTTTGTAATTACAAATGAAGCATATATAAATAAAATATTAATAAAAATACCATTTCTAACCTAAATTTCACCCCTAAATTTCAAGTTTTCAATATACAATATTAAATAAATCTGAAATGAGACCACTCAAGGTAATTAGTTTAAGATTTGAAAGGATAATTAAGGTGGAAATTGTATTTCTTTATGATTTGGTATTATTCAAGACAAGCCTGAGGAAATAGTGATGTTTATAGGAATTATTTTTAGTGAGAAGATTTCAGTAAATTTTAGAAATGCATGTGAGAAAGATATCTAGACAGATCGGCTCGTTTCCAAGGGTAAATCTCACTTCCCCACACTTATGAACTTCAAGGCATCAGACATCAAGGGGTTAACTAGACAGAAGTGAGGTGGGAAAGCCAATAGGTAGCCTCTCCCCTCTCCCCAGCTGCACTGTCTCTGACTCTGCATTGTGAATAAGATGTGTCAACTTTGCTGTCTAGGACCCTGAACTCCAGGACCAGTCCATTTCTGAAACTTTTGATCCTGATGAAAAAGTGACTATGTGCAATGAATATACAGGTACGGAGAGTTTCTTTATTTATGCTGTGTCATTTTGCTTCCCTTCCTGGACCTACTTCCAGCCCCATTTTGCCTTCCCCTTTGGGGTTTGCTTTGTCTATTTTTTGTTGTAACATCTTGATGTAACAGTACTTTAGAAGGACAACAACCGACTCATGAGATGGAGACCACCTTGAGCCTGTATGGGGAGACCACCTCGTATATAAGTGACTTTGATTTTTAATGATAATAATAATAATCTGTCATGTCCTTCATCAAATATTGGAAATCATGCCTGAAAGGAAGGATACTTTGAGGAAGAGTAATGTTAGGTGGGGTGCTTTTCTGTGATTTTGTATAGGTGAGAAAGTAAACTAGACAGACAACAAGGGAACACTAGTACATACTGTGTAGGAAAACTTGAATCAATTAGATTCCAAATAGAATGAAATCTTTTACTTTGTGTAAATGAGAAAAGAAAGGGCTCACAAATGTATCTTATTAGAACAACTAAAATGAAAACCTGATTAGGCATAATCCTTCTAGTCTCTTTTGGCTTAAAATCATTCTGGGGAGAACCTCAGAAACATTCATTAACTTTATTACAGAAACAGATTTTAACTTAGCCAGCTAAAGATAAGGAGCAACTTTCCAATCACCTGTACTGAAGAAAATAGCTGTTCAGTGTTCAAACAAACAAGGTGAAGGAGAGGCTCCTTTACCGATCATGAGATAACCATCTGCCAATGAAGAAAATGAGAAAATAATCATTGGCTATATCCAGGTAGAGTTTGAAAAGATATTAACAGAAACAATGTAAATATGACTCAAAAACTGGGAGTTTTATGAACCTTGATTTCATTTTAAATCATTTAATGTTCTTAGCTTTTCTAATCCTATGTATGTTGATATTAATATATATGACCAGAGTTAGGAAAAAATTGAAAAGGGAACTATGTTAATTTCATTGGTTTCAAAATGCTATTTTGCCCATTTTCTCAATGCAGAATTCTTCATGATAAACCATATATTGATATAAATGGTGGCCTTTATTTGTAAGCAATGTACATGGTTTCCATTTGTTTTTTAGCATATTATTATTATTTTATCTTTGCCTACAGGAAGATGGCAACACAACTGAAATCATGGACAATCTCACTGTCTTCACAGAGTTTCTTCTCATAGATATTTCAACTTCCCAAGAGCTCCAAGTCCTTCAAGGTCTGATTTTCTTACTGATGTATCTGGGAGCTCTGACTGGGAATCTACTAACTGTTACTGTCATTGTAACCGAGACACATCTGCATTCTCCAATATATTTCTTTTTAGGCAAATTATCCCTAATCGATCTTTGCTGCATTTCAGTTACTGTTCCCAAAATGATAGTGACTTCTCTAACAGATATTAAATTGATTTCCCTTCCAGCATCTGCTGCTCAGATTTTCATGTCTATCTTTCTTGTAACAGAGTTTTCCTTCCTTGTGGTGATGTCCTATGATTGCTATGTTGTCATTTGTCACCCTCTGCACTATGGGCTCATCATCACCCCGTGTCTGTGCACACAGGCAGCTGGTGGCTCCTGGGCATGTGGGTTGCTGTATTCTGCTATTCACACAGGAACCCTGTTCATGCTTTCCTTCACAGAGTCCAATGTGATCCACCAATATTTCTGTGATATAACTTAAATTTTGAGGATCTCATCTTCAAATGTTCAAATTTCTGAGAGTGTGGTCCTAGCTATTAGTGCTTCCATTTTCTTAGTGTCTTCTCTCTTTTTGTTTATATTATATATTAATATATTTCAATGGTGCATACGATGCATTCTGTGGAAGCCCAGAACAAAACCACATGTACCCCACAACTGGCAATTCTCATTCTGTTTATAATTTCTGGGTTGACTGCTTACTTAGTTCCCACTGCAAAAGAAGCATCCCTTAGCAGTCTTCTCAGGGCCATGTTCTACACCTTGGTGCCTCCATTCATAAGCCCCATCCATCATCTAGAGCCTGCCGAACAGAGAGATTAACTTTGCTCTGCGTAGAATATTCCACAAATATTTTTAGTGCCTATTCAGGGTTTTTCTGGATTAATATTCTGAATAATATTTGAAAGAAGTTTAACTACTATTTGATGGATGAGGTTAAATTTCAGTCTATCCCTGTTAATAATCCAGATTTTAAAAATTCTCTATATGCCTTTTATCTTTATACATATGTCATCAAAATGTATACATACATTTTGTAATTCACCCATTCTTCTAGAAAATATTTATGACATTCTTAAAATGATTGGGATAATTTAGGATTTTTTTTGGATAACGAAAATAATATCAAATGGATTAGAGTAGGGATGAGTACATCAACAGGTGCTTATAAACTTGAGAGAACTTCAAGGTGCAGGGTATTGCCAACCTTGAAGAGAACATTGAGAGTTTAATTCAGTTCAAATTGCTCTTTGCATTCACCTTTATACAAATGACTGAGCCAACTAATAAAGTGATTAGAATTAAGACATAACTGCAGAATTAAGGGACAATGAGGGTATAGTATTGAGGTCCATGCCAAGGTTGCTTCCCTGAATGAAAAGTTAACTATAAAAACTTGGTTCTCACTACCACATATCATTTGGAAATTTTTACACTCTCCCTGAGATCTAACTAAAAATGTACCTGCCATAGTTGATTCAACTCAATATTCCTCCTTAGTGAAGAACAAGGGATTACAGAGTGGAGTGAGATGTAGCAACAAATGGAATTGTATTTTGTGTGCAGAATGCCAGATATTGCTTATGTTATATAAAATGCTTCTTCCCACCAAAAAGCATGTAAATACTTATCCTCTCAAAATGGAACAAGTTTTATTTTTCTGAATCTCACATGTTGATCCAGCATTCTGATGGTCAAAGTAATTCAACCTATTGAAGGCTGCCTTTTTACTTTACAATCCCTATCTATAAAAATTTCAAAAGTATGGAACTACTAATTTGTTATTCAAGAAGCCAATATCTGGCAAACCTGTCTTTCAAAAATGGAGAGATTAAGATATTCCCAAATTTAAAAAAACCAAACTGCTATTTATTCACCACTAAATAGCCCTACTATAGATGCTAAAGAGTTTTGCAGATTGGAAAGAAGACACTAGACAATAGATCAAAACCACCAGAAGAAATAAATATCTCTGGTAAGGGTAATGACATGGGTAAATATAAATGCCAGTACTACTGTGTTTGTGGATTATAACTCCACTTTTAACTTTCTACAGGATCTAAAAGGGCAATTGCATAAAATATAATAATAAAACAGTGTTTTAGACTCATAACGTATCAACATGCAATTTGTGACCAAAACTACACACAGGTGGGGTGCAGAGAGGTATAGGACATAGTTTGTGTAAACTATTTTTTGTTAAATTGGTATGTAAAAAAAATGAGAGTGTTACAGATATAGGATATTAAATGTATGCTGCATGTAACTACTGTGGAGAATGTACAAGTTCACAGAGAATAGTAATTAGTATGTAGTTAGTAAGGGTTGGGGATGCAGGTAGTATGGGCTGTTATTGCTTAGTTGGTATGGGATTTCTTCTGAATATGGGAAAGTTTGGCTATTCTACGTGGTGAGGTTACTACAACAGTGTAAATATGATTGATTCCGCTAGTTGGTGTGCTGTAGAGTGTTTGAGATGGGAAAGCTTATCTTGTGTATATGTTTCAAAAACTAAAATAAATGATAACCAACTAAAGGGACAATGTTAATTAAATGCAATAATGAGGCTGGATAGAACCTAATAAGGGAGGAGAGGAAACCAAAAGGATGTTTCAGGGATATATATTAAAAAATGGAATATAGACTATTAGCTTGATAATTACACTTAGGGTAGCTACATAAGTAAGTATCCTTGCTCTTAGGAAATATGTGTGGCATTATTAAGTGTTCAAGGAACATGCTGTAAAAAACCTTCCTCAAGTGTTCAAATAATGGATATATTAATGGATGTATAGACAGAGTAATGGATAGATAAACAGAATGACATGACAAATATGGCAAAATATTAAAATTGATGGATGTGGGTACTTAAGAGGATGGGTATGCATTGGATTTCTTAGGATGGTGTTTGTTTTATTTTTATAATGGTCCTATAATTATGAAATAATTACAGATAAAAACTAATTTAAAAATATGAATTGCAGTGAATGACTGAAATGTCTTCATATTCCTCCAATATCTGAAATAAATCTATATAATTTCAGTATTTCAATAATTTATGACAGCATCACAATTTCTTTTAAAAATTAATTTGTTCCTACCTGAGTCATCTTCACAGCTGTTTCCTGGAAGAGACATCAGTGTACAATTTTATATTCAAGTAACAGGCTTACAAAGTCTAGAAATAAATTGCCTGGATCTTTGCATTTCAGATTGTGACTTTATTTTGCACTAACTCTTGAGTTATATTTAAATTTATTTTTACATGTAGAATTACTGTCCAATATATTCTCATACAGATATTTGATTATGTAAATTCATCAATTTCTAATATCCAGAATCCTGATAAAATTCAAATAGTGGTCTATTTTTTCTTTAATTTGATTTTTTCCCTGTAATTTCCAAGCATTTGCTTTTCATTAATGTTACTTGCATGAGCTAGGCTATGTCAGTTAAGAAACTTAAGTTTTTCTAACCTGAGTATGGTTTCCACATTTTTATTTTGTATCTTTTAAATAGCCAGTTTCATTTTATCTTAATATTAGGATGATCTTCTATTCTTTGGAGACTTTCTACATATTTCTATTTTAATTCTATATTATAAAAAATAATATTCAAATCTCTTCAAACAATTCTAAATGTATTTTTTAATTTTAAAAATTATGTTTATACAGATATATACTTTTCCTTAACATTCTATCATTCATAAATCTGTGATTTGTTTTCTGATAGTAAAATACAGATGCAAAATCATCCCCAATATATTTGAGTATAATAACTAGAGATTTTGAAATATCCCCCTAACCTTTAATTACTTACATGCATTTGGAGTAATTTTAAAAATGTTTATCTACTTTCTTAATCAAAATCTGCACTGTGCTCATAGATTCTGTGTCATTCTGTGTCTCACCCTGTGCCTCTCTTTGTGTCTAACATGTTAATGTGTATTGCTTCATAAGTCAAGGCCACAACTGATTTTACAGTTGAAATACTATTTCTTATTTTTTTAAAAAGAATTGTAGATGAAAATCAATGTTGTGTTTGGCAGAAGAATAAATAAAAATCTTTGATTCAGACAGTTTATGGGATATATTAAATGTTCTTAAACAAATTGGATCTCTCATCTTGCCCTAATTACAAAAATCGTGGAACAAATAGTAGCACGACAAAATATAATGTTCTATATGTTTTGTAACATCATAATTCCTAATTCAGTGATTGCTACCATTCCAATATGCTTTATTATGCTCTAAATAAATAATGAAATAAAACATCACTTTAAGTCAATATCTGAGCCCACTGAGACTTTTAAATAATCTTTCTCTTCAGTAAGTTGATATGGATAACTTGATGGACAAATGTTCTCTATTCATCAATACTACCTCTCATCTTTTTAAATAATATTTTATTGAATTTCATATCTCTAGTCATAAGAGTTCAAAGTCTTCATTGGGACTATTCTAATTCACACACCTGTAGTGCACACTTGTATATTAGAAGGTTATGAAAGAAAGAATGATTTGTGGAAGTAATATTAACATCTTTGATTAGTCTTAATTTTTTAGTTTATCTAGTTTAATAAGGACATCAGATTTTGTTCCCATTTGGACCACTTTGACTATGAAAAATGACACTGAATGCCATTTTATCTTATGCTCACTTTGACAAAGGATCGGTTTTTATATGCATATATAACCCAAAAGTCAAATATATATTGGCTTGGATGAGACAAAAGTTTAAAGAGCTAGAGAAACAGAATTCTATTATGTTGAAATTCTTCTATAATTATATATTAAGTGTTCTTTTATCAGTGTTTCATTTACAGGTGAATTTAAATAATTTCTGTGTAATTTGAGATAACCCTAATCCCAAATTCATTTGGAAATATATCAGAAAAGTTTGTTTTTATTTTTCAATAAATGTGGTCAGTAAAACACAACTAAATTTTTAAAAATCTGGATTTGTTCTAACGCTTTTAGTCCTGAGAAGTTTATTTGAAATTGTTAATGACCAAACTAAAAACCTGCTTAGGAGCTCCATATTTTGGCACTAAATGGTTTGTTAACTTTTGTTTAATGATATGGAAAAGTAGAGCTGAACATAATTTGTGCTGGTTCCTTCACTGCCACCTATAGGACTCTTTTCTCTCAGGCTTCAATCCACAAAAGCTACGCATGATCTTCCCTAACAATTTTCTAAGTTTCTATTCCTAAATATAAGCCTTGCCATACTTTAAAGCCTGCATATGTCAGTAGGCCGAAAGCTGAATACTGTTGGTGTAATCATTAAAAGGCTAAGCAAAATATAAATCAGTATACTAGGTCTCAGCATTACATGTATTTCCCTCTGCCAAATGCACCATTTTTCTGAATTTTAAGAATTCCAAAAGCATTAATACTTTTATCTGCTTCTATATATACTATTGTTAAAGATTTCTTCTGCTCATTATATATCAATTTTCATATGTTTTCTTCCAAAGTGTATGAAATTAATTCATAAGTATTTTCTAATTTTCTTCTTCACTAATGATCATAACTTTTATGTTTCTTCACTTTTACTTTTATGATTATTTCATAAAGAGAGGGATAAGTTTATTTTTTTGGATTTAAGGGGAACTGAAGAATTTAAGGAGTACTATGACATGAATATGCTTATTTAATATGAAATAGATACACAAATGTTAGAACATATTTGAATTTTAGTCATTTGATCAACCTAGGAACACAGCTCCTACTCCTGCTATGTCAAGGGCATTTAAACTTGTCTTCTAGTTTTTATTTTCCAAATCAATCATACATTAACATGTTCCAGTTTTGTCTTCAGTTTTATTTTACCTGTTTCCAAATTTAGAAACATTACCTCCAACCATGCTACTAGGAACTTTGAAATTCAGATTTTAAATTTATCAGAGCAGAAAGGACAAAATTACTTTTTGAATAAATGGATCGAAAAATCCAGCTCACAAGGTCAGTCCTGGACATAAAATGACTTGCCTCACGGTTGGGACAAATGCTTTAACGGGGCCAAAAGCTCACCAGAAGCTACTTCTCAAATACAGAGTTTAAAGTTAAGAAAGTACACCTAGGGATAATGTGCTTATTCTTCCATAGAGAAGAAATTAAACTAAATTATAAATATTGGAAGTGAGAATACATGGAGTGAGGCAATTTTTAAAGTATTAAATAGAACATTTAGCAGTGAAAATATTTCCCATTCCTTAAAGGTAACCACCTTTCTAACTTCAAATGCTGCATTAATTATCCAGGAGCCAAAAACAATCAAAAATATATCTTGCTAATAATATATGCCCATTTTTTTGTTGTGTATACAAATTTTGATTTGATTACAGTATGATTCAATTAGATTGAATCATACTTAATGTTTTAGTGCACCTCCCTTATAAGGACTCTAATATAAATATTGATCATGTAGCAAGCTTATTCAATATACATGAAAAAGGAAGAAAGAGTGTAGATTAAAGGGTTGTATTATGCTTTGAATAAACTGGTTTTATTTGATTCATGAGGTGATGGTTCTCCTCCAGCTTCAATTCCCCAGTGAAGAGTTGTGGCCAAAATGGACAGTAGTCTTGAATAAGCAGATCTGCAATTAATAGCAAGGGTTCACTCAAGTATAACATAGTCTAAGTCAAATAATACAATGTCATACCATATTCTGAACCGATTGTACCAATCAATGCACACATCATTAGTGTTTCAGAGTTTTCTCTGTACAAATTCTTCATTAATACTTTATATTGTCATATATTTCAAATGTTTCTAATGTGCTTAATGCAAGCATATCATTGTACCTTTAAGTTGTAAATATATTTTAATGTTAATCTGGAATTCTCTTCTGTGAAAATCTGTCTACATTATTTGGACAGATACATTTTCCCAGTTAGTTACATAGAATTATGAATTTGTCTATATACTTTAAAAACTAGAATTCTCAACTCTAATATAATCAAATTTATGACCCTTTTTCAACATGGTTTGTGTTTTCTTTCTTGTGTGAGAAATAGTTACCTAGCTTGAAATCAAGAAGGAATCATCCATTGCTAGAATCAGCCATTATAATTTTCCCTTTCATATTAGTCCTTTAATCTATATCATTTGTGTATGGTAGGCGATAGGAGTGAATTATTTATACCTTATGAATATCCAACTTCCCATACATCATTAAAGAAAAAGTATGTATTAGTCAACTATAATATCTCCATCATATAGTGATCCCAAATGACTGGGTGTGAATCTATGCCATTTATTCTGTTGCTTTAATTATTTTACTTATTTCTGCATTTACAGCACTTGTATTCAAAGAAATATAATGTAAATTATATTTGGGGAAATCATAATTAAAATTGAGAAATACATTTTTGTTGTTGTTGTTGTTTATGACTTCAAATGCTTCAAGGAAAGTACCTGGAAATCATTGAGTTTTTCATATGGATATTGTGAAATCAATATTCTTTGAAAAAATAGATAGTGTTTTAAGGAAATAATTCTAACCAAAATGCTATTAGGAGTAATAAATATCAATTGAAATATTTGCCTTAGAAACTGGATTTCAATGGAAGAAGTCAATTAAAATGATGGGTTTTGATTATAATTGACTTATTTTATATTTTTTTATTTTTTGTTTTTTAAGAAGCATTAGATTGCTTACATGTTACATGAAAAATATAGGTGATTCTCATATTCCCCAACCCCTTCCCATCCCACATTAGCATCTTTTATTAGTGTGGTACATTTGTTACAATTGATATTGAAGCATTGCTACAGATCATGGACTACATTCTGCTCCACACAATTATATAGGTTATGACAAAATGTATAATGACCTGTACTGTCATTGCAATGTCATGCAGGACTATTCCAATGTCCCCAAAATGCCCCATATTATACCTATTCTTCCTTTCTCTCTTCTCAGAACCTCTTTTGATCACTGCCTATATATCAATGATAAAAGTCCTTCAATTGCTAGAATAATAAAAAGTCTATAATAGAATAGTAATAAATCTAATTTAGTCCATTGTTCATTCCCTAATCTTGAGGATTTGGGGATGGTGATATCCACTCTGTTTCTAATTGAGAGGGGGTTTAGATCCCATGAAGCAGATGGATATGGCTATCATGCTTGCAGTTATAGATACTCTATGCTCCTTGGTTGGGCATTATCCATCATGATCTCTTTGTCAATTGTCCTGGGTAAGTTCAATGAACTGGAGAGTAGGTGTTGCAGCTCAACCAAGATTCAGGGCTCAACTGGCACATGGACAGACCAAAGATTTAAGTCTCTAGTACATATATTTAACAAGTATTATGATAATTAAATGTACAAATAAAAGGGGCAAAAAGCCATGTGCAGTGAAATGATAAATGAGTCTTACTCGGTTACACTGGGGCTCAAAAGTTCCAAAGACCCACTGACAGGCTGCCAAATTCCTAACCTTCTCTGCCCTGCTTATAATGTCTAAATTTCTCTGGATCCCGCAGGAGCCCTGTTATTTGAGGCAATGTTTTCTGTGGCAGTCAATGAAATCCTGCTGAGACTTGCATAAGCGTAACCACTGGAATGACCTCCCGACTCACTTTGAAATATCTTAGCAATAAAAATTCATTTGTATTTAATATTTCCCCCTTTTGGTCGAGGACTTTTTCCAGATGCTTTGTGAGGTGGCACTTTGTAATAGTCCCTCAGTGCCATGGACGCTCATCCCCAGGAATCATGTGCCACACCAAGGGGAAGGTACTGCGTTTATATGCTAAATTTGGCTTAGAGAGAGTCCACATTGAGTAACAATGAGGCTTTCATGAGGTAGCTTTTAGGCAATATATAATACTAGGCTAAGTTTAAATTTCACAATAAAATGTTCATAAGTGCAATCATCAATATCAAGGGCCTGGTATAATGACCTGTCTTCCTGTAATAGGCACTGCCCATGTATTCAGGGGATTCTTGCTTTTCTATTAGAGAATGTAGCAGGACTCCCCAGGATAGGAATACAATATTCTGTTGGTTGTTGTGTGGGTCTCCACCCACCAAGACAATGCCCCATGGGTACATGAAAATATTCATATGCCTTAGAAACCTGTCCAAGGTAGTCTCCCCCACTTCACATCCCCCATCAATAAGAGTCTGTACCAATAATCTTCCTCTGCCACAGTTGTGACCCTTTGCGATCCAAAACACCCAAAAATGAAGCAAAAAATAAATAAATAAATAAAATTAATAATAAGATTAAATAATAATTTCAAAAATAAATAAAATACAAAAATAAAAATAAAAAATTGTAGTAAAGAACAAAATATACATTGTGTCTTTTATCACTGAAAGATCTGTTATCTTGTATGTACAGTGACAATTTCTTTCCTATATTCTCCCAATGTCTTGATTTTTCATTTAATCTTCAAAGAAGCTTTAGGTTACAGAAAAGTCACATAGAAACTATAAAGGATTACCATATACAGAACACCTCCCCTATTTCACCCTCCCCTAATAATAATAACATTTTATAAGTGGATGGTACATTTGTTACAATTGATGTACAAGAATTGAAACATTGCTGCTAACCGTGGTCAATGGTTTATACTATGGTTTACATTTTGCACAATACACAATGGGTTTTAATGAAATTTACAATGTGCTATAACCATTATTGCAAGGTCATGTATAAAAATTCTTATGCCCTAAAAATGCCCTATGTTCCATCTATTCTATTCTTTCCTCTGCCTCCCCTTGGAACCTATGGTAACCACTAAGTTTCCATTTTTGAACAATAAGATTCATAGTTACCTGCAATAATATTGAGGGCTTGATATATTGGTCTGTTTTCTTTTATTAAACACTGCCTATGTTCTCAAGATATTCTTATCCTTCTCATTCAGAACACTGCAGGAATCCTCAGGATGGGAGTTTAATATTTTGTTGTTTTTGTGTGGTTCTCCACCCAATGAGATTACACACTATGAGAAGATGCACACTTCATATTCAATAAAAGCATGCCCCAGGTGTGCTCTCTCCCTCATATCCTCCCCACTCCCAATGCTCTGTACCAGTAACCCTCCCCTGCCATATATGCCAAAAGAACATTCCCATTATTGTAGTTTTAACTACAGACCTGCAAATCCCCAGAGTTCACATCTTTCCTCCAATCTTCCCCTCAATTCCATGGATAGTTCAACCCAAACTCCCGACCATACGTGCCCTCACACACAAGCATTGCCAAAACCAGTCACATCACTGCACCACTCTCATGCCCATCCCCTACACTACCACACACTTCCACCTTATCATAGATTTTGCCCATATGGCCATCAGCGCACCACCCTCTACTCCATTTCTGTCTCCTGTAAACCTATTTTCCAGATTCTAGCTCTGAGAGTCTGCTCAATTTGCTTAATTCATATCAATGAGATCATGTAATATTTGTCCTTCAGTGACTGGATTACTTCATTCAATGTAATGTCTTCGAGATTATACATGTTATCCTGTGTGTTAATAGTGCATTCCTTCTTACAGCTGAATAATTCCCCAATGTATGCATATGCCACAGTTTGCTTACTCATTCAATTTTTGATGGCCATTTGAGTTGCTTCCAACTTTGGGCAATAGTGAATAATGCTGCTATGAACATTTGTGTGCATATATCTCTTCGTGTCCCTGCTTTCAGTTCTTCTGGGTATATACCCAGCAGTGGGATTGCTGGATCATATGGCAGTTCTATAGCTAGTTTCCTGAGTAACTGCCAAAATTACTTCCACAGAGACAGCAGCACTCTACATTCCCACCAGTGGTTGATAAGTGTTCCCTTTCCACCATATACCCTCCAACACTTGTAGTCTTCTGTTATTTTAATAACCACCAGTCTAATAGGTGTAAAATGATATTCATTGTAGTTTTGATTTGTCTTCTCCTAATATCTGGTGATATTAAACATCTTTTCCTGTGCCTTTTAGCCATTTGTATTTCTTCTTTGGAAAAATATTTATTCAAATCTCTCCCATTTTTAAATGAGTTGTTTGTCTTTTTATTATTGAGATGTAGGATTTCTTTATATATGCTGGATATTAGGCTCTTATCAGATAGATGGCTACCAAATATTTCCTCCCATTGTGTAGTCTGCCTTTTCACTTTCTTGACAAACTCCTTTATAGTACAAAAGTTTTAAATTTTGAGGATGTCCCATTTATCTATTTTTTCTTTCATTGCTCAAGCTTTGGCTGTAAATTTATGAAACCATTACCTATTACAAGATCTCTTAAATGCTTCCTTACATTATCTTCTAAGAGCTTTATGGTCTTGGCACTTATATTTAGATCTTTGCTCCACCTTGAGTTGATTTTTGTGTAGGGCATGAGATGGTGATCTTCTGGATATGGATATCCAGTTCTCCAAGCACTATTTGTTGAAGAGTCCATTCTCTCCCAGAGACAGGTTTTGGTGGCCTTGTCAAATATCAGTTGACTGTACATGTGAGGATTTATATCAGAACTCTCAATTCTGTTCCATTGGTCACTATGTCTGCACTTGTGCCAATATCATCCTGTTTTGACCACTGTAGCTTTGTAGAATGTTTTAAAGTCAGGTAGTGTGATTCATCCAATTTCATTTTTTTTTTCTTTTTTAATATATCTTTGGCTATTTGATGACCCTTGCCCTTCCAAATAAATTTCTTAATTAGCATTCCCAATTCAGTAAAAAATACTCTTGTACATTTTTGGGGATTGCATTAAATCTGTAAATCAACTTGGGTAGAACAGACATGTTAATCATGTATAGTCTTCCAATCCATGAACATGAAATAGTTTTCAATTTCTTTAAGTCTTCTTTGATTCCCTTTAACAATGTTGTGTACTTTTCTGTGTACATGTCTTTTACATCTTCAGTTAAGTTTATTCCTAGTTTTTTTTATTCTTTTAGTTGCAATTGTAAATGGATTTATTTCTTGAGTTCTTTCTCAGATTGCTCATTTTTGGTGCAAAGAAATGCTACTGACTTTTGCATGTTGATCTTAATCCTGGTACTTTACTGAATTTATCACCTCTAGAAGTTTGGTTGTAGATTTCTCAGGGCTTTCTATGTATAGGATCATCTCATCTGCAAATAGTGAAACTTTTCCTTCTCCCTTTCCAATTTGGGTGTCTTTTATATCTTTTTCTTGCCTAAGTGCTTGAGCAAGTACTTCTATCACAATGTTAAATAAGAGCGGTGACAGTGGGCATCCTTGTCATTTTCTAGATCATAGATGGAATGCCTCTGAATATGATGTTAGTTGAATATGAATATGATGTTAGCTGTGGGTTTTTCATATATGTCCTTTATCATGTTGAGGATGTTTCCTTATGTTTTTATCATTTGAAGTGTTTTTATTAAGAAAATATATTTTGCCAAATGCTTTTTCTGCATCAGTAGAGATGATCATGTGATTTTTTTTTTAAATCTGTTAATAAAATTTTATTATGCTGATCCATCCTTGCATATCAAGGATCTAACACATTTAGTCAAGGTGTATAATTCATTTCCTGTTTTGTTGAATAGGATTAATAAGTATTTTGTTGAGAATTTTAGCATCCAGTTTCATTAGAGAGATGGGTCTGCAGTTTTCCTTTCTTCTGGTGTCTTTATGTGGCTTTGGTGTTAGGGTGATGTTGGCATCATAGAATGAATTAGGCAATATTCTTTCCACATCTACATTTTTTTTTTGAAGAGTTTAAGCAGAGCTGGTGTTAGTTCTTTGCAGAACGATTGGTAGAATTCAGCTGTGAAGCCATCTGGTCCTGGGCTCTTCATAGTTGAGAGGTTTTTGATGACTCATTCAATCTTTTTATATGTGATTGGACTATTGAGTTCATCAATTTCTTCTTTCATCAATGTAGCCTATTTGAATGCTTCTAGGCATTTGTCCATTTTATTGAAGTTATCCATCTTATTGGAATATAATTTTTCAAAGTATCCTCTTAGGATTCTCTTTATTTCTGTGGGATCAGTGGTGATATCCTCTTCCTCATTTTTATCTTCTGTATTTGAATCATCTCACTTTTTTTTCTTTAATAATCTAGCAAAGAGTTTGTCAATTTTATTAATCTTCTTAAAATTCAGCTTTTGGTTTTGTTAATTTTTTCTAATGTTTTCTCATTTTCAATTTTCTTTACCTCTGTTCAAATTCTTGTTATTTCTTTCTTTCTACTTGTTTAGGGATTATATTGTTGCTCTTTTTTTAATTCCTGCAGATGTGTAGTTAGGTCTTTGATTGTAGCTCTTACTTCTTGTTTAATAAGGCATTTATGGTCATAAAATTTCCCTTTCAGCATTGCTTTCCCAGATTCCCATAGGTTTTGATACATTGTCTTCTCTTTTTCATTCATTTCAAGGTAGCCACTGATTTCTTTTGCAATTTCCTCTTTGACCCACTGATTGTCTAAGGGTGTTTTGTTTAACTTCCATATTTTTGTGACTAATCTGCTTTTCTGCCCCTTACTGATTTCCAGCTTCATTCCATTGTAGTCAGAGAAGTTACTTTGTATAATTTCAATCTTTCTGAATTCATTGAGAGTTGTGCTGTGGCCTAGCATGTGGTCTATCTTGGAGAATGATCCATGTGCACTAGAAAAGAATGTATATCCCACTGTACATGGGTGTAATGTTCTGTATAAATCTGTTAGGTCTAGATCCTCTAACATATTATTTAATGGTGTCTGTTTTTTTATTGACCCTCTGTCAAGGTGTTCCGTCTATCAGTTGTGACTTCTCTACACATGCCTTTTCTGTCTCTTCTATTTGAATCTATCGTTGGTGCTGGAGTTGGTAGGTGTACGTTCAATAAACTTGAATCTTTGGCCTTTCCTGTGCCAGCTGGGTCCTGAGCCTCAGCAGAGTTGCAACACCTACTCTCCATTTCATTGGACTCACCCAGGACAATTAACAAGGAGACGAGGATGGACAACCAGCATACCAAGAAACCAAGAGAATCTACAACTGCAAGCAAGTGAGCCCCATCCATCAGGGGATCGAAGGGGATGGGATCAAAGCACCCTCTCAAATAGAGGAGGAGTAGGCTTCACCATACCAGAATCCTCAGGATTGGGGAATAAATTATGGACTAGAGTGGACTTACTGATATTCTACTATAGACTTACTGTGATTCTAGAAATGGAAGAAATTATATTATTGATGTGGAGACAGTGGCCACTGGAGGTGCTGAAGGCAGGGAGAGTGAAAAAGAGGTGTAATATGGGGGCACTTTCAGGAACTGCGATTGTCCTGAATGACATTGCAATGACAGATACAGACCATTATATATCTTGCCATAACTTACAGAATTGAGTGGGAGAAAGAGAAAACTACAGTGTAAACTATAACCCATCCTTAGTGGCAATGCTCCAAAATGTGTTGATCAATTGCAATGACTGTATCACACCAATGAAAGAAGTTGTTAATGTGGGGAAAGGTGGGAGGTGTGGGGAGTGGGGAATATAGGAATCCATGGCATTTTTTAATGTAACATTTTATTTAATCTAAGTATCTTTTAAGAAAAAATAGAAAATATATTTTAAAAATATGTTCTTTGATGTACTAAAGTCCCCAACCGTAATTGTGGAGCCATCTATTTCTCCACATCTGCTTCCCCACAGTCTATATTTGATTTCTTTATTGTGCCATTCATCATCATCATATCTGTTATCTTTTTAAGTATGTTTACTATTACTTCTGTATGCTCACCCAGTGTCTTCTTAATATCCTTTATATCTTCCTTCATTTCATTTAGTTGATTCATGTTTGTTTGGACATTCCTGATTAGTTATTCCATGTTCCACATCTCCTCTTTTTTCAGTTTGTTCAGTAGACTAGGCCATGTTTGCCTATTTCTTAGTATGGCTTGTAATTTTTTGTTGGTGTCTAGGCATTGGTTTATCTTGATAAGCTTATTTGGTTGGTTAGCTTCTCTTTCTACTTTAGGGTTTTATTTAATTGTTAGTTGTTGTTGTTTTGTATGTTGTTAAGGTTCCACTTGACCCTTGGTTCCTTTTATTCAATTTCCTTGTCCTTTTCTTTGTTCCTTTGGAAAAAATATTTGGGTCAAAGAAACAGAAAGAGATAATAAGAGAGAAAGAATAATAGTAATGGTAATTTTAAAAGGTAGAAGAGTTATGGTATAAGAAAGAGGAAAATAAATACATAATATGTGTAAAAAATTATAAAAGTATAAGGGAATAAGAATAAAAGGGAATAAATAAAATGAAATAAGAAACTAAATGGAGAAAAAAATAATATGAATTAAAAGGCTGGAATGATGTGGATAGGGAAAAAAAGAGAGAGAAATTTTTTTAAAAATGAAGGCCAAAAAAAGATAGGTGGAATGAAAGAAAAACAGCAGAAAACAGTAGAAAAATGAAGAAAAGTAAAGAAATAAAGTATTTAGAAAAAATAAGTAAAAGGAAATAAAAGGGAAACACAAAAACAACAAACAAAACAGCAACAACTAAAAAAAAGAAAACAACCCTTATTAAAAAAATAAAAATAATAACAGATCCAGGAAAACCTAAAACATAAAAAAATCTGTCTATATGTTCCCTATCATAAGGTATCAGCTAGGTACTTAATAACATGGTGGTTTACTGTCTGGATCAGTACACTTAGGAGACCCAGGAATTGAACCAGGGACCTTGTATATGCAGGGCAGGAATGTCCACACTGAGCTAGACAGATTAAGCTGGTTTCAGAATTCTTATCTGGTTCTATCCACCCCTTTTCCCTAAGGCAGGTGAGGCTCTAATGTTTGCTAGATCCTGGCTGGTTAGGTGTGTGTTTCTGCCTCCTCTCTAAACTAGCTCCACTCTCTCCCAGGGCGACTGGGTTTGATAATCTGCCTGATCTGATATATCCTCCCCTCTCCCTTTAGCTACCTCAGTGCTGGCCGGAGTCCTTGCTGAGATTCAAAGGGGGCTCAGCTAGCCAAAGTCACTGAAAAGAAACCACTCTCCACCCTCTACCAGATACGTCTTCTTCCCAGGAAATGTTCTGTCCCAGTTATTGGGATGCAGTGAGTCAGGGGCTTTACTGAGGCTATTTGCCTTAAGCGTGGGGTATATGTGCCATTTCCAGCCACAAGGGTGAGTAACTCACAGTTTTTCCTTTGACTTCTTATCTGTCTAGTTCACTCCTGGATGATGCACAGCACTTTCTCTTTCCATATTTCTCCAAAGCAACTTCCTTGGATAGGGATTTGCCCCTTCTCCATTCTTATTTGCGAGAGAGCTGGGCTCTGCCTACCTACTTTGATGCCATTTTCCTGGAAGTCTTTGTGATTGGTTTTATGATGTCTTCTATTTCTATTAGGTTCAGTGTAGATTATTTGTGTGTTTCTAGGAAGTTGACCTTTTTGTCTACATTGTCTAAATTTGTTGGTGCACTGTTGTTTATAGTATCCTCTTATGATCTCTTTTACATAGGCAGGGTCTGTGTTGAAGCTCCCTTCACTTCTCATTTTATTTATTACATCTTCTCTCTCTTTTTTCTGTGTCAGTCTTGCTAAGGGTTTACAGGTTTTGTTGATCTTCTCAAAGAACCAACTTTAGCCTTTATTGATACTCTCTATTTTGTGTTTTTTTTTTCCCCTCAATTTCATTTATTTCTGCTCTGATCATTACTGTTTCTTTAATTACCCTTTGTTTTTGGATTAGTTTGCTCTTCCTTTTCCTGTTCCTCCAAGTGTGCAATTAGGTATTCAAACTTTCTTTTCAAATGTAAACTTTGACTGCTAAAAATTTTCCTCTCAGCACTGCCTTTTTTGTATCCCATAGGTTTTAATATGTTGTATTCTTGTTTAAATTCATTTTGAGTTATTTAATGATTTCTCTTGCAATTTCTTCTTTGATCCACTCATTCTTTAAGAGTGTGTTGTTTAATCTCCAGCAATTTGTGAATTTTCTCTTTTTTTCCATCTGTTATTGACTTCCACTTCAATACATTAAGTTCAGAGAAATGTTTTGTATAATTTCATTCTTTTTAAAATTTATTGAGTCTTGTTTGTGACCCAATATATGTGTCTATCTGGAGAAGCATCCACAGTCACGTGAAAAGAATGTATTTCATGCTCTTTTGGTGAGTAATGTTCTATAAATGTCTCTTAGGTCTAGAAATTTATCACATTATTCAAGCTTTCTGTTTTCTTAGATATCCTTTGTCTAGATTATATATCCAATGTTGAGAGTGGTGTACTGGTCTCCAGCTATTATTGTACAGGCTTCTATTTTTCCCTTCAGCTTTGTCAGTGTGCACCTCGTGTATCTTGTGTTAAGTTAGGTGTACAAATATTTATTATAATTATTACTTTTTGGTGAATTGCCCCTTTTATTAATATATGATGAATTTCTTCATCTATTACCAGTTTTGCATTTAACATCTTTTTGCTCAATATTAGTATTATTATTCCAGATGATTTTTGGTTGTTATTTGTGTGGAATATTTTTTTCTAACCTTTCACTTTTAACCTGGTTGTGTCCTTATGTCTGAAGTGAGTCTCTTGTAGACAACACATAGATGGCTCATATATTTTTATCCATTCTATCAGTCTCTGTTGTTTGATTTGAGAGTTCAATACATTAACATTCAATGTTATTATTGTAAAGACATTACTTAATTCATCATTATATACTTTGGATTTCTGTTATCATATCTTTTTATTGTCTTTCTACCCTGGAAGTTACTCTTATGAATAATCTTCATTTTACACTCTATTCCTTTCAGCCTCCATTTACTATCTCTTTTTTTTTTTTTTTTTTTTTTTTAAGATTTTATTTATTTATTCATTTATCCCCCCCTTGCTCCTTGTGCTCGCTGGGTCAGCTAACCACGCCGTGCGGGCGGGCTTGCCTTCACCAGGAGGCCCCGGGAACTGAACCCAGGGCCTCCCATATGGTAAACGGAAGCCCTACTGATTGAGCCACAGCCGCTTCCCTACTATCTCTTGTAAATCCAGAATTTTGTTAATATACTCTTTCAGTTTTTGTTTTTATGTGAAAACTTTTTTAAAAAAACCTGATTTTTGAAGGATGGCACTGCTGGACTAAGAATTCTTGGCTGGCAGATTTTGTCTTTCATTATTTTAAATATATCACATCACTTTCTTCTAACTTCCATGGTTCCTGATGAGTGATAGAACGTTAGACTTATTGAGCTTCCCTTGTATGTGATGCACTGCTTTTCCCTTGCTATTTTCAGCATCCTCTCTTTTTCTCTGATACATGTCAGATTCCTTAAACAGGTCCTTTGGAAAGCATTTTGTCCTTCTGTTTTTTAAAGCAAGTTGAGCCCTGCCTACTCTGATTCCATCTTCCTGGAAGTCCTCCCATGTCTCTTTAATAATCTTTATGTTTTTCGTCATTTCCTTGAATTGATTTGAGAGATTTTGTGGGCATCTTTGATTACTTGTACAATTTTTGCATCTCCTCTGAATTTTAAATTGTTCCTTTGATTGGACCATATCTTCCTGTTTCTTAGTATGTCCTTTAATTTTTTGCTGATTTCTAGGCATCTGTTTATCTTGACGAGTTTACTCATTTGGTCAGTTTCCTCCTTGAATGTTTTTATTTCTATTTTTGGATTCATGTTAAGGCTCTTCTTTGACCCTTGGTTCAGCTTCTTCTAACTCTCTGGAATTTCCCATGTTTACCTGGTAAGAACCAGACCAGGTAACCAAAAAAGTGTCACAGTTTGCTATGGTGGCCTAACTCAATCTCATCCCTCTTCTCTTTCCTTGGTCTTGTACAATGGTTCCTTGGTCTCTGGAATCTGAGCACTGCTGACTATTTCCCCTCTAAGTCTGCCTGCATGTGCCTATGCCAGTATGGCCTTCCTCACAAGCCACCTGTGTCACTTTCCCCTGTGACCATCAAGGCTTCCTTCTCTGGCTCTGTTTCTTTCCCCACAAACTGCCACTTCCTCCTGTTCTTGTCAAAGTGCCTTCTCACAAGCAATTTGCACAACTTAGCCTTGATTCTCCACCACTTTCCCTATGCCCTGGAAGGCTGCCTGTCTTCTCTCTGCATCTGGAGTCCACTCAATGTGGAAAAAATAGACTCTTCAACAAATTGAGCTGAAAAGTCATATCCAATTGCAAAAAATGGAAGAAAATATCTACCACACACCATTTACAAAAATTAATTCAAAATGGATCAAGTGTATAAATATAAGTATTAATACTTTAAAACTATAAACTCTTAAAAGAAAATGTGGGGAAACATTTCAGGACCTTGTGTTAGGTAATGGTTTTGTAGACTTTACAAGAAAAGCATGAGCAACAAATGGACAAATACATAAATGAGACTTTCAGCAATAAAATACAACTGCTCTAATAAAAAGAAATTTTAAACATCCCAGTCAATGAACTCAGAGAAATATAGGAAGAGTCTAAATAAGAGGCCCAGAGAAGACTGAATTAAGAATGTCAATATCTGGAAATAATAAGAAAAGAGAGAAAATGGATGGAAGAATATTGTAAATAAATATTAACATATTGTTAAGAAAAACATGTGCTTTCATTTAAATGAGATATAGAATATTAAATAAAATAAATCAGGCTATTAATCATAATACTTCAGGCACAGAAGATATATTTTTTAAATGTTAAAGAGATATTCTGAACTAAGAAACTGAATTAAGTCAGATTTGTATTCCGCCCTTTAATGACCACTTGCACTTCCTTGGTGCATTACATGACTGAATCTACTTTGAGATTACCATAAGAACACTGATGGGAGGAATTAGCATAGTAGATGAACAGAAAACATATTGTGTGATAGTCTGAATTAGAAAAGAAGGAAAGGAAGCCATGGGAGGAAGATTGTTGGAAAAATGAACCTGATAGAATAGAAGAGTCTATGTTAAAAAAATTAGATTTTTCAAAAATAAATTAACATGAATATAGAAATCATATAAAAATATTAGAATGATGTATACAATTAAAATATATTATGAAGAAGTTTACTTATCACAGAGAAGTGCATGGCTTAAAAACAGATAGTGGTATATTGTAATTCATGCCACAACAGTGATTAAAAATGAAATATTATACATTGTTATGATTTGTTGTACAAAAGATTTCTGTTACAATAAAATCTTTCTTCATGTTAAAAAAGGTATCAAATATTTAGAAGGGAAAATACTTACTTTGAGAGAAGTAACTATGAAAAGAAAATTCTCCAAGATCAAATACAATAGAACTTGAAACTTTGAGCTTAGATCATTTGATAGGGAATAAGACAGATGGGCATCTCATCAGTAAAAGCAGTATATTGCAGCATGATGAAGAAAATAAATATATGGAAATTGGAAAAGAATAGATGGAACTTGCATTAGTAGCAGACTAATTGTAAATGTGAAATGTGCAAGATAAAAAAGAATCTGTACAGGGGCCAAGATGGCATTAGTGTAGAAGGGCGCACACTGCAAGCTCCCAAAACAAGGCGGCTTGTAGACGGGGTCCTGCCCGGAGGTCTGTGCTGTGCACGCGTGGAGTGAGAAGCTTGGGACATCTATCTGCGCGGATTGGTGGCGTGGACAGAACGGTGGAGATTAGTGAGTTTTGAGGCTGCCAGTGGAGGTTGGCACAGGCGGCTGAGCCCCGCGGTTAGGGAAAAAATAAATAAAACAGCCATTTGGAGCTGCGGGAGGGGCGAAAAAGTTTTATTTTCTGGGGATCTGGCTGCCTGGCGGCCCTTGGACCTTCTGTGAACAGAGCAAACGAGCTAATCAGCAGCCAGTGAACCGGAGGGGGAATTTTAGTAGGGAAACACAGCTGATTTCCCTAGCCACCCAGGGATAAGACCCGGACGGCTGGGGAGCGAAGAGGAAGGGACATTTCCCAAAAAAGGGAGGGTTCAGTTGGAAGACAGGGAAGGGTATTTTATATTTTTAGACATTGATCAGGCTGCCTGCACTGCCCCATAACTTTGGGGAGCAGATAAGCTGACCTGAAGCACCATTAGGCTGAGAGCAGATGCGAATCTGCACTCAAACTGATTTACTGAGCAGCCCGGTGATGCTGGAGATCGGCGCCAGAAGGGGCGGAATCCGCCATCTTTAGCACTCCTCACTGACTAACATCAGAGATTCAGCTAACCTGGGGAGTCCGGAAAGTGGGAAGTGCTTGATTAATTTCCACGGGCCAAGCTAGGGTCCCTTCCGTATGGGGGTTGGTCTAGAGGAGGAATTATTTTGGGTCTTGCATTTGGCTAAAAAAAACAAAAAAGTGAGGTCACCTCAACAAATGAAAAATAAATTCTTTTTAATTTAGTTTAATAGCTAAAAGCTGCTTCAGGACCTGAATATAGAACCCTGTGGGGAAATTCATTGATAAACACAAGTAGGCAGGAAGGATCCACGTGGACCTTAGGGGAATCATTGACCCCCCTTAGCTCTGTTTGACTGCTTGCCTGTGTGGATCTTTGGTTTCTCTCTGTTACTTTCTGGTCTATTGCTATTATTCCCGTTTTCCTCCCCCCTTCCTTTTTCCTTCTATTTTTTTTTTTAAATAGGTTCTGCCACCTGGTCGCTTCTTTGCTGGGCTTCTTATTCAGTAATTTCCCACTTGCTGTATATATTGATTCTGTATTACAAACTATCGCTTATCCTTCCTGCATCTTTCTGCCTTCTCTTTTCTGTTGTGGCTCTTAGAGACAACATTTTTTCATAGGCCCACAACTCAAGGGTGTCAATTTCTATCCCATCTATTTTGTTTTCTTCTTTTTTTTTTCTTTTTTTTTATTAGTATTAACTTTTTCCTTTCAGACCTTTCTCTACTATTTCTCTCCCTCCTCATAATTCTAGCTTTCTAAATCACTATATATGTATATTCATCCATTTGTTTTCCCAGTCCATTGTAGGAACTCCATATTTTTTCCTAGTACTCTACACTTCCTACACAAGTTAAATATTCATCTCATTAAGTCTCATTTTGCCCCTCTTCTAAATTTTATCAATATTTCTATTGTTCTTCTGCCTTCCTTACGTCTTTTGATTACTCTGGCCCTAACCTTTTGCCTTCAAGGGAACATAGAAAGAAGCAAGGAAATAAAAGAAGAAGAAAAACTGCCAAAGAGAAAACTTAACTCACACTCAGAACCAACAGCTAAATAAAATTCTAGAGCATAGAGAAAAGCTAATCAACTGAACAAACCGATCAAGATAATATGATGACCAGAGGGCAACAGAAAAATACAAATGACTCTGAGAAACTGGAAAACATGGACCAGTCCAGTGCACAAAATGAAAACCAGGAAGCAATGCAGTACATCGAACAACTAA
>JAKSZT010052531.1:0-40049 GCA_026826555.1 Tolypeutes matacus | reverse complement strand
TCCTCAGGGTGTTTATTTTTCCAAACTTTTAAAAGAACCTGCTTTCTGACTGAAAAGTGGGTGGAGGAGCAGATCATGCTGGTTTAACAGTATGCAAGCAACCTTTCTATTATTAGATAACAAAGTAACAGATAGGGGAGTTTTATGAAGAGGTTTCTAAAACCATACATTTTCCCATGCCAAATTCTTTGCGTTTTCTTCAGTGATATCAAAAATTTTTATTAGTATTTTTGTATCAGTTGTGGTTTTATAACAATATTTTGGATGACTACTATTTCCCATGGGCTTAAGATTCCCAACAGCAAGGCTGCATAGGCCAGTACTATGGCCAATTTTTGGCAATCATGGATAATACTGATATGAACATTAGTGTACCGACATTTGTTCGTGTCACTACTCTCAGATCTTCTGGGCATATATCCAGCAGTGATATTGCAGGGCTATGTGGCAAGTCTATATTAAGCTTATTTAGTAACTGTCAAATAGTCCTCCACAGTGGCTGTAACATTTTGCATTCCCACCAACATTCAATAAGTGTTCCTATCTCTCCACATCCTCTACAACACTTGTAATTTTCTGTCTTTTTAATAGTGGCCATCCTGATAGGTGTGAAATGATATCTCATTCTAGTTTTGATTTGCATTTCCCTAATTATTAGTGATGTTGAACTACAATGGTTTTAGTATTTGAGGTAAATGAGGCATGAATGGTTTCCAGTGCCCCCAACAACTCCAGAAAGGCCATTAATTGTTTTGGAGTTACAGAACATGATAAGATTAAAGTACAAGAACTTAATTTGATAAAACAGACTGTGCTTTGTATACTAACATAAGTGCTTATTTAATTTTTGGTCATTTGAATAGAGCTCTTTTAAGAATTTCTATTTGTTAATTTAATATTACCATCCAGAGGTATGAAAATATACACTGAACAAACAGACAAACACAAAAGAATTGAGACACAGTAACAGAAACATAAAGGTCACTAATATGATTCATAATTCTTACTCCTTTGGTATGGCTGTTTCCAAGCTCTTCATCATTTCACATCTTTGATTTTTATTGCTTTTAAGATATTTGACCAAGACTGAAGGAGACTCACACAACATTAACCCACAACTTTTTAGTTTCTTTATCTTTCCACAAATCAAAGAAGATTTGAACATATGGGACTTTTGCTATTTTGCTTCCTATTTACAAAACAAGTTTAATTGCAATGTAGTGTTAAAATGTAAAGATCTATTTTCTGGCCACATTTTCTGTCATTTAAACTGTATCTAGGCCACACTTCATTACAAAAAATAATTAATTTATGGTTCTATAACTCAGATCCCCCTAATTTAAACCAAGTTTTCAGGATGTATACTAGTGGTGAACATTCAGGAACTGACGCCTCATTGGCAGCAGGAAGAAAGAGAGAGAGAGAAAGAACAGCCAACACAAAGGCACAAATGGCAATGGGCTTCCCTTTAAATGAATGGGGGAGTGGGACTCAAACTCATGAAGCCTCACCCTTCCTATCTGAACCTTCTCTACCTTGACAAAGTGACCCAAAAAAACAAAACCAAAAATTATGAACTCACCCACCAAGGGAAGGAGACAAATTTGTCCTCCATCCTAACCTCATGGGCCTTTGTTCTGTTGGTGCCTGGAAAGGGGCTCCATCCCAGGTCAACCTTGAGTCCTCAGGAAGTGGCTGCTGTAGTAACAAATGGCTGCTGTAGTCAGGGATGTCTCGGTGCAGACAAAACCCTCCACAGTCCACCTAGGAAGCATTCTCTGGTTATTGTTTTTATTTATTTGGTCCTGGCAGAGTTGCCAATTGTTAGGCCTCAAGGATATGGATAACCAACATGAAGAAAACCAACATGAGAGTTAGGTAAAACTCACATTTATTGTGGCTGCAAGTACAAGGAGCTAAGGTCATTCTAAACAACTCAGACCTTACTCCCTGTGGTGCAGTTTCACTCTTGCTTAAATGCCTGTTTCTAATTAGCATCTACTTTGATTATGCTTTAGCTTTTGTGCATGTGGGTGAACACACATAGATGGTTATATAATTGTATGATTAGTTGTTTATGAAATCATGGTTGCACATACATTGCATGATAGATAAAAGGGCAGATAACTCCACCAACAGGTGAGAATTTTACCATGTTAATTAAGCAAGTTTAAACGAGGACAGTCATGGGCTTCTCATGTGCAGGATTGGCCAACTGGTTGAAGCTTGTTTTCATATCTCATTTCTCAAGAAGGATGTTCTTGACCATAAGAAACAGAATTTGGCACCAAAAGAAGGTTGCATCTCATTACAATCTAATTTACATCTGATTATTTCCTTTCTTTCTTAGTAACAGTGAGAGAAAGAACAAACAAGAATAAGAGAGTTAGAAGTTACATCCATCACAGCCATAAGCAAAGGCAAGGACTGAGGCTAGACTTGAAGTAACCATAAACAAAGGCAAACTCAGTTTATAATTACCATCTCAATAGTTGAAGTATAGGCTAAATCCACCCTGTTATAGCAATTTCAGGTATTATCCTTCTGCTGTTTTATAATATAAAGGCATTTATATAATGATCTTAATTCTTAGTTAAAGTTTTTAGTAAGTTTCCACTTAAAAACAATTTGTGCACTTCTGTTTATTAACTAAGCAATTAAAACAATTTTATTAATAACAACTTTGTTACATTTTTCTGCTTTACCCACAGTTGAGCTAATTCCACTTGTGAATTATATATCAAATTCAATTACAAAATAAAAAGTTCAGTTACAAACTGGAGAAAGATCTTGACCAAAAGGAGGGAAAAGTAAAGACAAATGAATTTATATGGTTAAGAGACTTCAAAGTGAGTCCAGAGATTACAATTATACATGTCTCAGCAGGATCTAATCGATTGCCAAAGTAAATACTACCTTAAATAGCAGGGTTCCTGAGGGCTCTGGAGATTCCAGACACTATAGTCAGGGCAGACAGCTCAGGAGTTTGGTGCCTTGCCAGTGAGCCCTACTTTACTTTTTTTTTTAACTTTATTTTGTACATTTAATAATTGAAAACATAAGCAATTAAAAACTAAAAAGTAAACACAGATGAATAAATATATACATTTCTCAATTAAATGTAATGGATACATGTAAATTTTTTGTTGTTTTTTTGTTTTTTTTGTGTTTTTTTTGTGAATCAAACAATATATTACACAATATATTTGGTTCATACTAATGCATTCATACAGTATTTGTCCTTTTGTGTCTGGCTTGCTTCACTCAACATAATGTCCTCCAGGTTCATCCATGTTGCCATATGCTTTATGACTTCATTTCTTCTTTCAGCTGCATAATATTCCATTGTGTGAATAGACCACAGTTTGTTTATCCATTCATCTGTTGATGGACATCTGGGTTGTTTCCAGCTTTTGGCAATGGTGAATAATGTGACTATGAACATCGGTGTGCAGATGTCTGTTTGTGTCACTGCTCTCAGTTCTTCTGGGTATATACCCAGTAGTGGTATTGCAGGGTCACATGGCAAGTCTATATTCAACTTCTTTAGGAACTGCCAAACAGTCCTCCATAGTGGTTGTACCATCCCGCATTCCCACCAACAGTGAAGAAGTGTTCCTATCTCTCCACATCCTCTCCAACACTTGTAGTTCTCTGTCTTTTTAATAGTGGCCATTCCGATAAGGTGTGAAATGATATCTCATTGTAGTTTTGATTTGCATTTCCCTAATCATGAGTGATATTGAGCATTTCTTCATGTGTTTTTTTTTTGCCATTTGTATTTCTTCTTCAGAGAAATGTCTATTCAAGTCTTTGGCCCATTTTTTAATTGGGTCGTTTGTCTTTTTATTGTTGAGTTGTAACATCTCTTTATATATCCTGGATATTAAACACTTATCAGATATGTGATTTCCAAATATTTTTTCCCATTGAGTTGGCTCCCTTTTCACCCTTCTGACAAATTCCTGTGAGGTGCAAAAGTGTTTAATTTTGAGGAGGTCCCATTTATCTAATTTTTCTTTTGTTGCACGTGCTTTGGGTGTGAGGTCCAAGAAATCACCACCTACTACAAGGTCTTGAAGATGTTTCCCTACATTCTCCTCCAGTAGTTTTATGGTCCTGGCTTTTATATTTAGATATTTGATCCATTTTTAGTTGATTCTTGTACAGGGGGTGAGATAGGGGTTCTCTTTCATTCTTTTGGTTATAGATATCCAGTTCTCCCAACACCATTTGTTGAAGAGACTGTTTTTTCCCATCAGCGTGGAGCCCTACTTTAGAATTGATGCTCCCCTGTGTGATGATGTTGGACTCAGTTGTGTTTTCCCTACACATGGCTCTTCTGGTCCTTCTATTTGAACCTATAATTAGTACTAGGGTTGAGAGTTGTACTTCCAAGAGACATAAATATTTGGGCTGTCCTTGAACCAGCTGGGCCCTGAATCTCAATGGAGTTGCAATACTTACTCTCCTGTTCATTGGACTCACTCAGGACAACTAACAAGGAGATGATGATGGACAAAAGCCATCTCAAGGAACTGAGAAATTCTACAACTGCAAGCAAGATAGTCCCATCCATCTGCCCTATGGAATCAAGCCACCCTCTCAATTAGAGGTGGAGTGGACATCACCATCCCAGAATACTCAGGATTGGGGAATGAACTACAGACTAAAGTAGACTTATTGGCATTCTACTATAGACTTATTGTGATTCTAACAATGGAAGAACTTATATCATCGATGTGAAGGAGACAGTGGCCACTGGAGATTCTGAGGACAGGGAGGGGGAAGAACAGGTGTCATATGGGGGTATTTTGGGGACTTGGGAATTGTCCTGAATGACATTGCAATGACAGATAATGGCCATTATGTATCTTTCCATAACCTACAAAATTGTGTGGGAGAGAGTGTAAACTACAGTGTAAACTATAATCCATGCGTAGTGGCTATGCTCCAAACCTTGTCCATCAGTTTTAATGAATGTACCACACTAATGCAGGATGTTTTTAGTGTGGAAAAATGTGGGAGGTGTAGGGATCGCAGCATTTGGGAATCCCCTCTATTTTTAATGTAACATTTATGTAATCTAAGTATCTTTAAAAAAATAAAAAAATATATATATATATTTTATTTCATCTAATACTATATTCTAGGGTTTGCAAGATAGCATTGACATTTAAACACTCATTTTTAGGTTACCTTTCACTGTTATCCATTTTGTAACAAATGAAGCACAAATCTGTTTTAAGAGTTCTTAAGCATGAGCAAACTAAGAAATTTAAAGCAAGCATAGATTAGAACCGATGACAGAATTTTACACACATAGACTTGACTAGAATCATCTAGACAACACTCGCAGTGTCTATCCAATGCTGAAACTTTATGCAAAACCCTCCAGCTTAGTTCCTCCAGGAAAATCCCTGGGTAACTGCTAAGTACAGAGTTAAGGGGTCCAGAGGAGCCCTACCACCAACAAGACATGAATTTCAGCTGCTCTGCGGGCTGTATCTCATTAGTTACCTCCTGGCAAGGGATAAAACCCTGCAAGGGCTTTTTCACTGGATGGACTGGAATGTTACAAGGGAATAGGCAGGGAGCTAAGACTAGTCAGGAAACTTTTAATCTTTTTAATCTTAATTGATGACACCTGTGGAGGTTCTACAGTGGAGAGATTTATTAAATGGAGTGCATTTCCTCATCTGTTTAAGGAGATATGGCCGCATGGTCTCTGGTCTTCAGATCTGTCTGTTCTCTCCTTCCCTCTTACACAGGTTTACCTGGAATTCAGGGCCCAAAACAAAGCCCACTCTTGGTCATACTGTAGCCATGTGGTGTGGCAGAAAAAGATTAGCCTCTTTCTTTTTAGACTATCAGTAGCCAGGTTGTCCCAATCTGAGGAGACATGCCAATGGGGAATCTGCTGGAATGCTGGAAGAACCACCTATTATTCTAGCAGAGAATAAAATATGTGCATCAGTCTGGAGACACCCCACCACTAGACTTGAATGAAAGCATTGCTCACTGAGCCAGGATCCTGGAAATAAGGGAGCCCTGCTTACTGTTCCCACATTCAGGGGACCAGGAGTCTTATGTCTCTGGACATTAGGGACCCTTTGCCTACTAATTTTATACTGCTGTGTGCCATATGCTGCTCAGACAGGGTGTGCTTGGCTGTCCTGGGTCCCAAATGGTAAGGTTGGTCCTAAGAAGAACTTGCCTGACCATGTGAGTATCACTGATAGATACCAAAGCTAAGATCCTACTCACCACTTCCATCTCCGAGCCAAAGCATGTGAATCCAGAGCCACCCACCATGTCCCAACCAGACCCTACTGCATAAAAGGGTTTCTTTTGCAGCTGGATCTGGAGCCTGGATGCTGCTCTATAAAGACCTTTAATAAAACTTTAAAAAAAGACACATGGCCTTACTTGACTGTATGTCCAGTGTTCAGTCTGAGGGTCATGTTGGTTAATAGGAGCATTGAAACTCTTCTATACTTAGTGTGTAGGGACTCCTAGATCAAAAAATTCCTGTGCTTTTTCTAAAGCCCTCTGGGTTTAAACATGCTTGAGTGCTATTGGTAGAATCCAGAACAGGAAGAGCTGAGCAGAGCTAACTAGAGATATAACTGCAGCAGTAAATCTGTTGAAAATGAAGTATGATATCTAGCAGACAGTACCTTGATGAAGTAATCTGTACTTCAGGGACAGAAATGGGATATATATATACATATAATTTTTTATTGTGGTACCATAACACAAAAGACTCCATTTTAACCAATTTTAAGTACAAACTTAAGTGATATTAATTTACATTAACAAAATTGTCCTACCATTACCAAAATTTTTCCATCATCCCAAACCATACTCATTGAGCAATAATTCCCAAACTCTTATCTACCTGGCTGCTGGTAAAAACTAATTAATTTTCTGTCTATGAATCTGCTGTTCATATTTCTTATGAATGGAATCACAGTATCTATCCATTTTTTTCTGGTTCATTTCATGAAATCTTCAAGGATCCATTCATATTACTGCATATACCAGAAATTTATGCTTATTTACAGCTGAGTAATATTCCATTTTATGAATATATTACATTTTGTTTATTAATTTATCTGTTGGTAGACACTTGGATTTTTCCACCTCATGGGTATTGTGAATAACGCTATGTACAGGAACAAATAAGTTTTTTAAGTTGATTTTTACTAATCAATAAGGAAATATGTATTGCATGTAGAAAATAAACTTGTGATTATATTTTGTATAATACTATGTTCTAGGGTTTGCACATTACTCATATTTTCGTGTAAAATTATAAGCTCAAATAAAAGAAGTAAAAGGATTATGATTAGAGTACCTATAAGTGAATATAATTGTATTATATTGGGAAAATAACTTTCCATAGATACTTAAATAAAGTCCAGAGTATTAATTTTATGTAATTAAAGACCTGCATAACAGTAATATTGAGAATGACCTCCCAATAATTGTTTTAAAATCTGTTAGCCATTGACTCTTTATTTTACTTTTCTCTTTTCCCCCTTTTGATCTAATTTCACATTGCCAGGGCAGAGCTTATCCCTGGGAGTTGTGTCATGTCCCATGCTGTCAGGGAAAGTTTTATCTCTGAAAGTCATGTCCCACATTGCTAGGGAAAATTTTATCTCTGGATATATGCCTTGTAAGGGGGAAGGTAGTGAGTGTATTTGCAGAGATTGGCTTACTGACAGGCACATTTGAGCTAAAAAAAAAAAAAAAAAAAAAAACATTTTCAGGAGGTGACTCCTAGGCATTAAATATAAGTAAACTTAGTTTCATCATTACAGAAGTAAGTTTTATTTTTTTAGGTGCAAACCCTGAGAATAAGGCCTTGGTTTATTAGTATATGTCCTTTCATTAGTCAGGGTGTTCCTGTAAGCATGACTATTTCCAAAAGAAGTGGCCTCTGGATCAGGCACCATAAAGGAGAAACATGTCTCTCAGTGAGAATGTGATTTATATTAGTGCACAAGAAACTGGGGGAATCTTCTCAAAACCAATTCAAAGTAAGAATGGGAGCTAAGATTTTTATAGGCAAAAGGAGGGGGCCAGGGGAGAAGATAAATATGTAAAGAAAAAAAGTGATGCCAGGGGTCTTGTGAGGAGGGTACATGCAATTTGTCAAACATGTCTGCATTGTCTTAAACATGTCCAACTTGTCCTTGGTTTCAGTGGCTAATAAATTACATTTTACATATTGTTTTGCCAATTGCTCAAGGATATCCATATGTTTGTCTCTGAGGAAAGTTGCAGATTTACTGGTTAATCCTGACACCATTCAGTTTGGGTTTACTTTGCTATATTATCTTATTTCTGTAAGCAAAACTGAGAAGCTCTGGCTAATATCTTTCTGGGAACTAAGTGCAAAGAGCAAACTCCTAAAATTAGATTAATAGAAAACAGGCTCAATTAGTACAGTAGAATTTTCAAAGCTACTTAAGTGAAGAAATCTTAATAAGCATATTTTCCAGCTATCCAATCCACCCTTGTCTTTATGTTCTTCTTATTCTTAAGAAGATAGTTTTGTAAGCATTCCTGATATTAAAAAAATGGACAAAGGTCTCATTTTCTGTAGTTACTTCCTACTGATTAAGGGCAAAGAAAATTTTCATAATATCTTGGAGGTTGCTCTAGACATAAAGTCACAAAGATAATGTAGACAACAGCAAGACAAGCATATTGAAAGTAAAATAAAGGCAGTACTAAGAGAGCCATTCTTTTTTATATCATAGGCAAGTTTATGAGCTACTCAGAAAATGAAACAAATTTGCCAATACTTTTAGTATGTTCAATATCCCTCTGCATATGATCCAGTATAGAGGAGATATTATATTCATCATGTATATAGGCATGGAACTTAATACAGCACAATATTCTCTTTGAGCTGCAGTTAATATATCTAACCTCTAGGTTTATAAAACTATAAATGTTGTCCCTCTATGGGAGAAGGCCTCAATGTCAATTGTATTTGTTTATGTTCTACTCATGTTGCTCTGGCAATTATTGTTTCACTGGGTATATCCTTCACACAGCCAGTTTATGTCAGCACCATTTGTCCTCAAGAGCCATCCATCTCTGGCTGGCAGAGTCAAAGTCTGAAGCAGCAACATTTTTCCATCTACTTCAGGAGCATGACCAAGAGATGTGGAAGATATTTTTGTTGTTTTAAGGATTATAGTGACTGATCTAACCAATAACTCAATTGAAGAGACAACATGCACAGCAATAATGACCTTGTTTAAATGTACAAAAGTGTCTTACAAGACTGAAGTCCGTTTCTTTCAATTTTTATATACTTTCTAAACATTTTGTAAATTTTTCATTAAACTTATAAGATATCAAAATATCTACCTAGATCAGTTAGTCTAGAAAAAAAATAAATAAAAGACATTCAAGTTGGAAAGGAAGAAGTAAACTTTCACTATTTTCAGATGACATGAATCTATATATAGAACATCCTGAAAAATCAAGAACAAAGCTACTAGCGTTAATAAACAAGTCTAGCAAAGAGGCAGGATAAAACATCAACATGCAAACATCAGTAGTGTTTCTATACACTAGAAATGAATATTCCATTTACAGTAGCAACAAAAATAATCAAATATCCATGAATACATTTAACTAAGAATGTACAAAATCTACACATTGCTGTAAGCCATCAAAGAAGACCTAAATAAACGCAAGGGCATTTCATGTTCATGGATTGGAAGACTAAATATCCTTAAGATTTCAATTTTACACAAATTGATTTACAGATTCAAGGCAATCCCAATAAAATTTCCAATGGTACTATGTTGCAGTAATATAGAATTGCTATATGATCCATCAATCCCACTTCTAGTTATACACCTTGAAAAATTGAAAGCAGGGACAAAAACATATATATACATGCTTGTGGGAACCCTCTAATCTTCACATCTAAGAAACAGTTTGGAGGCCTGTTTCTCTCCTCACACAGAGAAATCCCCATTATTTGTTCCTGCCATTAGCATTCTTGCTTTGCTCTGTTAATCAGTTATCTTAGACCTTTGCCTCCACCTTATCCGCTACCAAATTACTAATTGTTTCTGTAATCCTGCTATCCCATTATCAGTCTAGAATTCTTGTAAAGTCATTTACGACCAACACTTGCACTATGCCTACCTGAGCCCCTGCACATACATCCTGATCTTTGACTATGTGAAAGAGAGAATAAAAACTGTGTTGGGGATCAGCTCGAGAGCAGCACAACTTCTTCAGCTGTTCTCCCCCTGATCTCTGTCAGCCTTCGTGTTTGGAGTAATTTCATTGTGCCATCGTGAGCTCTGCTGGACAGATCCCCGCAAGATATTCTCTTGCAGGACAGATTCCTGCATACACTAATGTTCATAGCAACATTATTCATATTCTCCAAAAGATGGAAGCAAACCAAGCATCCATCAACAAATGACTGGATTAGCAAAATGTGGTATATGCTTACTACAGAATATTATTCAGCTTTAAGGAGTAATGAAGTACTGATGCATGCAGTAACATGGATGAAACTCAAGGACTTTATATTGAGTGAAGTAAACCAGATACAAAAGTATAAATATTGCATGATGCCCCATATATGAACTAAGTATAGTGAGTGGACTCATAGAGGTAGAGTTTGGATGGTAGGTTACCAGGAGGTAGAATGCACATAAAGAATGGTGAGCTGATGTTTAATCTATGCAAAATTATAACTAGATTGATTGAAATGGTATGGAAATGGACTGAGTTAAAGGTGGCACAGTGATGTGAATGTAAATAGCAGCAATAAAGTGTGTGTGTTTGAATGTGGTTGAATGTGAAATTTTGAGTTGTACATTTGTTAAAAGGAAAGATAAAGTATAAAACAGAGGATTGTATAACACAGTGAACTGTTTGTGGCAAGGATTGTGGTTAATAGTACAAATCTAAGATATGTTTTTCAGGAACTATAATAAAGATATCTCACTAGTACAGGGTGTCGATAGTCAGCTGGTATATGGAGAAAAATACACATAAATCATACTTCTATGGAATAAAATATATTCTTGTTTCCATAGGTATGTTTTCTGGATAGATAGTTGCCTGCATGGTAGGTAAGAAAATATTAAACTTTCATTCTGGTGAATTCCTGCTACTTTATCAAAGTAGATTTCAAAAACTCTGGGATATATATGTCTTTCCTAATCAAAGAAAACAGGCCAGTAAGCCAAGCCCTCCATCTTAAGGCTTGCACTCATGAATCTTATTTCAGTACTAATGAAACTAAGACTAATTCTAATTAATGCCTCAGAGTTTAAGACTGAAAACCTCCTTGTTTCTCAAACATGTCCTTCCTAAGCCAAACTCTGCAAATAAACTTACTACCCCCTATTGCCCTGAGAGGGGACATTACTCCCAGGGATAAGCTTCCTGGTACTGAGGGATTATTACTAAGTGTTAAACAACAATACATTTGGATAAAGACCTTAGCTAAATTTTGGAAATATTAAATAAAACAGAGGCTTTATCCCTAAGAGATTTCAAATTGAGTTGGAGTTCATTCCAGAGGTTACGTTTATGCATGCCACAGTAAACAAACTCCTAAACCAATGTGTTCCTGAGGGCTCTAGGGACATCTAGACACACTCATTGGTCTCTACCAGGGAATATAAGAAACTCTATTTCCCCAATATAACATAGTTATACTCATTTATCCTTCCCCTAATCATGATTCTTATACTTCTTTCATTTGAATCTATGATTTTCAATGTACCTGAAATGTACCTATTTCTCAGAGACTTAAATCTTCAGATTGTTCATACGCCAGTTGAGCCCTGAATCTCAGCAGAGCTGCAGCCAACTCCTACTCTCCAGTTCTTTGGACTTACCCTGGACAAAAACAAAACAGTGATGATGAACTAGTCCCATCTCCAAAACAAGGAGTATCTACAACTGCAAGCAAAACAACTTCTTTCCTCTGCCCCATAATAGCTAATTCCAATCTCAGCCTGAAGCATTCAAGTGGACATAATTATAAATGCCTCAAGATTGAGGAATGAACATAAAGAAGAGGGAAGTGTAACTTCATACCAAGCCAGATTTATTGTTACGGTATTTTCTCATGTTAAAGGAGTAACTTGTAACATTGATATAAAAAAATCTATTTAGAAAATGTTCTGACAAAAGGAACTTAGCCTTCAACCTGCAACTGGTACAATGACCTCCAATGCTCATTATGGCTCAACATATTTTATACTGTATAAGATCAAGTAGTGAATGAATATCACAAGCTGTATATTATCAAAATGCAATACTCTTAGTAAAAAAGTCTGAATTTATTTCATCTTCCTCAAATGCCTGAGATATATCCTTATATTTTCAATATTTTTAATTTGAAGACATTGTCATAAAAATGTTTTAAAATTGATATGTTTCTACGTGGTCTGTCTGCATTGTTGGTTCCTGGGAAAAGGCATCGCTATTCATTTTCTTACCAGGTAACAATCTTACAAAGTTTGAGTTATATTTCTGAAACTGTTTGAATGAATGTGCCCTTCATTTGAACCATCTATTGATTTATATTTAAACTTATATTATATGTTGAATTATTATCCAAGGTATTCTCCTCCAGATATTTGAATATGTAGATCCATTCTTATCTAATCCTCAAGGTCCTGATAAAATCTACTACTATTCTGATTATTCTTCCTTTGGGTTTTCTCTCTACAAATTGGGACTTTATTTTATAGATTTATGTATCTCTGCATTGATATTTCTGAGTGTATATTTTTAATGAATGTACTTTTAATTGATTTGAGCATCCTGCTATATAAAAATTTTTCCCCAGCATATTAATTTGTAATTTTTACTCACCAATTTCATTTCCTTTTCTGCTTCTCCTTCCTCACAATGACTTAGCAAGAGGATCTGTGAGTTCAACATCTGATAACCTATTGTTACAGCCTTTTATTATCACAGACCATGCAACACACAGTCAGGACTTTTGTCCTGAAAGTTTAATAAATGGATGGATTGGAAGCTAGCTACATAGGTACCTGGACAGAATTATAGACAGATAGATGGGTATAAACCAATTTCATTTTTATCTTAGGATTACAAGAGTATTTGTTTCTTTCATATTTTCAACAAATTCATGATTAATTTTATCTTGTAAAAATGTTTCTTCAAATATTTCAAATATCCCTAATCTTTTTAAAGCATGAAATTAAATATATATATATATATAATATTCATTAGAAATCTAGATCTCTTTAATCTGTGATATTTTTTCATAGCAATATACAGATATAAAATCACCCTTTATCATTTAGAATATATTAACTAAAGGTTTCTAAATTTCCCAAAATTTTTTAATTGTCCTAATATCTTTGGTGTCCCCATAGGACTCTCAAACTATAACAAAGTATTTGCCACCATAGGTGCAGAAGCATTGTGGCCCCTGCTAGCATTTCCCAAAAGCGCAACGGAATTATAAGGTATTTAGAGTTTTCAATGGTTTTAAAGAGTGTCTAGGGTCCCTGAAAAACAAAACAAAACAAAAAACATGTTCAGAAATTATTAGTAAATTCTATAAAATTATATTCTGCAATATTACAAGGAATATTAGGTAATACACTTTAATGTCTTTTGTTGACCATTACATTTTGAGTGCTATAATTCCATGAAAAAAATGTTATGTTTTTATTAGATGCCTTGCTATCATTTTCCCTCATAATCATCTCCAGATGAAGAGTCTGCCCAGGCCTTCTATATATTTTGATTCATTGTGAATTATCTTTGCCATATCAGGGAATTTTTGTAGCTTCTACCAAGCTGAGCAATTCTCTTTGCCTAAAATATATATAAAAGACTGAGAACATGGAGTTTTGATGAAAGAATATAAAGATCTTCTGAGGGTCTGTGAAATCCTTGCTAAGGGTCCCCTGATCTGGTGAAGTAAAAAATGCCCTTTACTAACTCAAGAGAGATTTGTGCTTTCCCACATATGACTTTTTACCTGTCCTCACCAATCATTCCCTACATACTGTTGGAAATATGTTGATATCCTACAGGGTTATGAGGAGATTTCTATTTTTGAGCCTTCGTTTCCATGTCCTTCCTTGGGGCTTCTTAGTCTCTCCCACATTCTCATACTATCCTGATTGGAAGCTATTAATCCGACTTTTCAGAGCAATGACAATTTTGCTACATTTCTCCACCGTGCATGTGGAATTAGTAACTCATGAGATGAGTTACTTTTGGTAAGGGTCCAAGCACTTTTTGTAAGGGTCCAAGTCTGGGATGCAACCACTTTATTGCTTTCTTTTAAAAATCCATTCCAAAAGGTACCATTTTTGTCTTTAACTTAGTATACTTGTCAGTTTTGGTTGTTTTTGTATGCTGTTGATAATTTTAAACAATATATGATTTTCCTTCATGCAACAATATTAGTTTAAACACTTGGAAAAAAATTTATTAGGGTGGCATCATTTATGTATATATTGTCATGTAAATAAATTATAATTACAATCTGACATAAAACTGAAAATTTACTGAATAACTGAAGTACCAAAAATGTACTGAAACTTTTTGAATACCTCTCCTTTTTAAGTTTAATGACAAAATTCTTTGCTAATTTTATTGCTAATAAGCACTATTGAAAATTTAATAATCTCAAGAGAAGAGCAAAATAATACTTACCAATGAGGTTTTGAAAGAAAACTGGCCACTCTAGAGGGTGAAATAACTAGTTCCCCAGGGTTCTTGAGAGGTATGACCTACATATGTCATTCCTAAAGGATAGACACAATAGTTCATATAACCACTGGTAAATATAAATTTCCCTGAAAATTTGGATCCTGGAATTTTTTCAATGAAAAAATGAAGCACTATCACAGATCTTGTTATCTCTAAAATTTCACAAAGAAATATTCATGTTCTGGAAGATAAATAATTTGTGTCATTTCTCAGGTATATTTCTGTGATTTAATTTATTATTTTCTTTGATTTTATTGTAAAATGGTACCTGAGCATATGTAATTGATGCATAGACTCTACTGAAATATTGAAAAGATAATGATACAGAAATTGATCTAGGATGAGCTCTATGAATTTAATATTACTTGAACTAGATTGTAAAGGATACCTAAGAAATTCAGAGGCAAGAGTGAGTTACTACAGCATTTCATGGAAATCAATCTTCATAGGCAAATATAGTACTTCAAATATCAATGGATAGGTCAAGATATCCAGTGAAATTTTTATTGTAAACAATTTTTATATTTATTTGCTGGCTATTAGGAACTAGATAGAATTCATGTAGATTTTAAATCTACTAATGTATTTCAAGTGTATAACAATTAATGAAGAATAGGAATCCCACTCATTATGTTCTTTCTCTCATTTTAAAAACTTGAATTAAGTAATTTCTAATATCACTGAGCTAACAAAGTTCAGGAAAAAACCCGAACTCTCTGTCTCTTTCTAATGAACAAGGCTATGCATTTAAATATCATGATGCACTCTAAATTAGAAGAGGTGTAGTAAACTTAGTGTAGTTTAAGTTAGCATATAAACTTAAGATATTTGTGAAGACCGAGGAGAAGACTCAATCTGAGGAGATGGAGGAGTAGAAGGATATTTCTTAGAATCAATATCAATGTATGGTTTTGATAAAGAACATTTAAAAAATTATTTGGAAATATGTTTATGTCCAATAATCTACTCCTTAGGTCCCCAGTATCAACTTAATCACTAATTATTCTTTTGATATTAAATAAAATCTCTGCTTTAAGGACTTTCTCTAACTTATAAAAAAGGAAGCTAATAGAAGAAACATACATATTGAAAAGATTATAATACAAAACAATTTGTATGAAATCATTTAGAAAATACTAGAAATGCATATGAATATAATAAATGACAGCTAATCAATATTACTACTATCTATTTAGAATGCAAGTCAATTTGTATCCTATTTTGTAATTACAAATGAAGCATATATAAATAAAATATTAATAAAAATACCATTTCTAACCTAAATTTCACCCCTAAATTTCAAGTTTTCAATATACAATATTAAATAAATCTGAAATGAGACCACTCAAGGTAATTAGTTTAAGATTTGAAAGGATAATTAAGGTGGAAATTGTATTTCTTTATGATTTGGTATTATTCAAGACAAGCCTGAGGAAATAGTGATGTTTATAGGAATTATTTTTAGTGAGAAGATTTCAGTAAATTTTAGAAATGCATGTGAGAAAGATATCTAGACAGATCGGCTCGTTTCCAAGGGTAAATCTCACTTCCCCACACTTATGAACTTCAAGGCATCAGACATCAAGGGGTTAACTAGACAGAAGTGAGGTGGGAAAGCCAATAGGTAGCCTCTCCCCTCTCCCCAGCTGCACTGTCTCTGACTCTGCATTGTGAATAAGATGTGTCAACTTTGCTGTCTAGGACCCTGAACTCCAGGACCAGTCCATTTCTGAAACTTTTGATCCTGATGAAAAAGTGACTATGTGCAATGAATATACAGGTACGGAGAATTTCTTTATTTATGCTGTGTCATTTTGCTTCCCTTCCTGGACCTACTTCCAGCCCCATTTTGCCTTCCCCTTTGGGGTTTGCTTTGTCTATTTTTTGTTGTAACATCTTGATGTAACAGTACTTTAGAAGGACAACAACCGACTCATGAGATGGAGACCACCTTGAGCCTGTATGGGGAGACCACCTCGTATATACGTGACTTTGATTTTTAATGATAATAATAATAATCTGTCATGTCCTTCATCAAATATTGGAAATCATGCCTGAAAGGAAGGATACTTTGAGGAAGAGTAATGTTAGGTGGGGTGCTTTTCTGTGATTTTGTATAGGTGAGAAAGTAAACTAGACAGACAACAAGGGAACACTAGTACATACTGTGTAGGAAAACTTGAATCAATTAGATTCCAAATAGAATGAAATCTTTTACTTTGTGTAAATGAGAAAAGAAAGGGCTCACAAATGTATCTTATTAGAACAACTAAAATGAAAACCTGATTAGGCATAATCCTTCTAGTCTCTTTTGGCTTAAAATCATTCTGGGGAGAACCTCAGAAACATTCATTAACTTTATTACAGAAACAGATTTTAACTTAGCCAGCTAAAGACAAGGAGCAACTTTCCAATCACCTGTACTGAAGAAAATAGCTGTTCAGTGTTCAAACAAACAAGGTGAAGGAGAGGCTCCTTTACCGATCATGAGATAACCATCTGCCAATGAAGAAAATGAGAAAATAATCATTGGCTATATCCAGGTAGAGTTTGAAAAGATATTAACAGAAACAATGTAAATATGACTCAAAAACTGGGAGTTTTATGAACCTTGATTTCATTTTAAATCATTTAATGTTCTTAGCTTTTCTAATCCTATGTATGTTGATATTAATATATATGACCAGAGCTAGGAAAAAATTGAAAAGGGAACTATGTTAATTTCATTGGTTTCAAAATGCTATTTTGCCCATTTTCTCAATGCAGAATTCTTCATGATAAACCATATATTGATATAAATGGTGGCCTTTATTTGTAAGCAATGTACATGGTTTCCATTTGTTTTTTAGCATATTATTATTATTTTATCTTTGCCTACAGGGAGATGGCAACACAACTGAAATCATGGACAATCTCACTATCTTCACAGAGTTTCTTCTCATAGATATTTCAACTTCCCAAGAGCTCCAAGTCCTTCAAGGTCTGATTTTCTTACTGATGTATCTGGGAGCTCTGACTGGGAATCTACTAACTGCTACTGTCATTGTAACCGAGACACATCTGCATTCTCCAATATATTTCTTTTTAGGCAAATTATCCCTAATCGATCTTTGCTGCATTTCAGTTACTGTTCCCAAAATGATAGTGACTTCTCTAACAGATATTAAATTGATTTCCCTTCCAGCATCTGCTGCTCAGATTTTCATGTCTATCTTTCTTGTAACAGAGTTTTCCTTCCTTGTGGTGATGTCCTATGATTGCTATGTTGTCATTTGTCACCCTCTGCACTATGGGCTCATCATCACCCCGTGTCTGTGCACACAGGCAGCTGGTGGCTCCTGGGCATGTGGGTTGCTGTATTCTGCTATTCACACAGGAACCCTGTTCATGCTTTCCTTCACAGAGTCCAATGTGATCCAGCAATATTTCTGTGATATAACTCAAATTTTGAGGATCTCATCTTCAAATGTTCAAATTTATGAGAGTATGGTCCTAGCTATTAGTGCTTCCATTTTCTTAGTGTCTTCTCTCTTTTTGTTTATATTATATATTAATATATTTCAATGGTGCATACGATGCATTCTGTGGAAGCCCAGAACAAAACCACATGTACCCCACAACTGGCAATTCTCATTCTGTTTATAATTTCTGGGTTGACTGCTTACTTAGTTCCCACTGCAAAAGAAGCATCCCTTAGCAGTCTTCTCAGGGCCATGTTCTACACCTTGGTGCCTCCTTTCATAAGCCCCATCCATCATCTAGAGCCTGCCGAACAGAGAGATTAACTCTGCTCTGCGTAGAATATTCCACAAATATTTTTAGTGCCTATTCAGGGTTTTTCTGAATTAATATTCTGAATAATATTTGAAAGAAGTTTAACTACTATTTGATGGATGAGGTTAAATTTCAGTCTATCCCTGTTAATAATCCAGATTTAAAAAATTCTCTATATGCCTTTTATCTTTATACATATGTCATCAAAATGTATACATACATTTTGTAATTCACCCATTCTTCTAGAAAATATTTATGACATTTTTAAAATGATTGGGATAATTTAGGATTTTTTTTGGATAACGAAAATAATATCAAATGGATTAGAGTAGGGATGAGTACATCAACAGGTGCTTATAAACTTGAGAGAACTTCAAGGTGCAGGGTATTGCCAACCTTGAAGAGAACATTGAGAGTTTAATTCAGTTCAAATTGCTCTTTGCATTCACCTTTATACAAATGACTGAGCCAACTAATAAAGTGATTAGAATTAAGACATAACTGCAGAATTAAGGGACAATGAGGGTATAGTATTGAGGTCCATGCCAAGGTTGCTTCCCTGAATGAAAAGTTAACTATAAAAACTTGATTCTCACTACCACATATCATTTGGAAATTTTTACACTCTCCCTGAGATCTAGCTAAAAATGTACCTGCCATAGTTGATTCAACTCAATACTCCTCCTTAGTGAAGAACAAGGGATTACAGAGTGGAGTGAGATATAGCAACAAATGGAATTGTATTTTGTGTGCAGAATGCCAGATATTGCTTATGTTATATAAAATGCTTCTTCCCACCAAAAAGCATGTAAATACTTATCCTCTCAAAATGGAACAAGTTTTATTTTTCTGAATCTCACATGTTGATCCAGCATTCTGATGGTCAAAGTAATTCAACCTATTGAAGGCTGCCTTTTTACTTTACAATCCCTATCTATAAAAATTTCAAAAGTATGGAACTACTAATTTGTTATTCAAGAAGTCAATATCTGGCAAACCTGTCTTTCAAAAATGGAGAGATTAAGATATTCCCAAATTAAAAAAAAACAAACTGCTATTTATTCACCACTAAATAGCCCTACTATAGATGCTAAAGAGTTTTGCAGATTGGAAAGAAGACACTAGACAATAGATCAAAACCACCAGAAGAAATAAATATCTCTGGTAAGGGTAACGACATGGGTAAATATAAATGCCAGTACTACTGTGTTTGTGGTTTATAACTCCACTTTTAACTTTCTACAGGATCTAAAAGGGCAATTGCATAAAATATAATAATAAAACAGTGTTTTAGACTCATAACATATCAACATGCAATTTGTGACCAAAACTACACACAGGTGGGGTGCAGAGAGGTATAGGACATAGTTTGTGTAAACTATTTTTTGTTAAATTGGTATGTAAAAAAAATGAGAGTGTTACAGATATAGGATATTAAATGTATGCTGCATGTAACTACTGTGGAGAATGTACAAGTTCACAGAGAACAGTAATTAGTATGTAGTTAGTAAGGGTTGGGGATGCAGGTAGTATGGGCTGTTATTGCTTAGTTGGTATGGGATTTCTTCTGAATATGGGAAAGTTTGGCTATTCTACGTGGTGAGGTTACTACAACAGTGTAAATATGATTGATTCCGCTAGTTGGTGTGCCGTAGAGTGTTTGAGATGGGAAAGCTTATCTTGTGTATATGTTTCAAAAACTAAAATAAATGATAACCAACTAAAGGGACAATGTTAATTAAATGCAATAATGAGGCTGGATAGAACCTAATAAGGGAGGAGAGGAAACCAAAAGGATGTTTCAGGGATATATATAAAAAAATGGAATATAGACTATTAGCTTGATAATTACACTTAGGGTAGCTACATAAGTAAGTATCCTTGCTCTTAGGAAATATGTGTGGCATTATTAAGTGTTCAAGGAACATGCTGTAAAAAACCTTCCTCGAGTGTTCAAATAATGGATATATTAATGGATGTATAGACAGAGTAATGGATAGATAAACAGAATGACATGACAAATATGGCAAAATATTAAAATTGATGGATGTGGGTACTTAAGAGGATGGGTATGCATTGGATTTCTTAGGATGGTGTTTGTTTTATTTTTATAATGGTCCTATAATTATGAAATAATTACAGATAAAAACTAATTTAAAAATATGAATTGCGGTGAATGACTGAAATGTCTTCATATTCTTCCAATATCTGAAATAAATCTATATATTTTCAGTATTTCAATAATTTATGACAGCATCACAATTTCTTTTAAAAATTAATTTGTTCCTACCTGAGTCATCTTCACAGCTGTTTCCTGGAAGAGACATCAGTGTACAATTTTATATTCAAGTAACAGGCTTACAAAGTCTAGAAATAAATTGCCTGGATCTTTGCATTTCAGATTGTGACTTTATTTTGCACTAACTCTTGAGTTATATTTAAATTTATTTTTACATGTAGAATTACTGTCCAATATATTCTCATACAGATATTTGATTATGTAAATTCATCAATTTCTAATATCCAGAATCCTGATAAAATTCAAATAGTGGTCTATTTTTTCTTTAATTTGATTTTTTCCCTGTAATTTCCAAGCATTTGCTTTTCATTAATGTTACTTGCATGAGCTAGGCTATGTCAGTTAAGAAACTTAAGTTTTTCTAACCTGAGTATGGTTTCCACATTTTTATTTTGTATCTTTTAAATAGCCAGTTTCATTTTATCTTAATATTAGGATGATCTTCTATTCTTTGGAGACTTTCTACATATTTCTATTTTAATTCTATTTTATAAAAAATAATATTCAAATCTCTTCAAACAATTCTAAATGTATTTTTTAATTTTAAAAATTATGTTTATACAGATATATAATTTTCCTTAACATTCTATCATTCATAAATCTGTGATTTGTTTTCTGATAGTAAAATACAGATGCAAAATCATCCCCAATATATTTGAGTATAATAACTAGAGATTTTGAAATATCCCCCTAACCTTTAATTACTTACATGCATTTGGAGTCATTTTAAAAATGTTTATCTACTTTCTTAATCAAAATCTGCACTGCGCTCATAGATTCTGTGTCATTCTGTGTCTCACCCTGTGCCTCTCTTTGTGTCTAACATGTTAATGTGTATTGCTTCATAAGTCAAGGCCACACCTGATTTTACAGTTGAAATACTATTTCTTATTTTTTTAAAAAGAATTGTAGATGAAAATCAATGTTGTGTTTGGCAGAAGAATAAATAAAAATATTTGATTCAGACAGTTTATGGGATATATTAAATGTTCTTAAACAAATTGGATCTCTCATCTTGCCCTAATTACAAAAATCGTGGAACAAACAAATAGTAGCACGACAAAATATAATGTTCTATATGTTTTGTAACATCATAATTCCTAATTCAGTGATTGCTACCATTCCAATATGCTTTATTATGCTCTAAATAAATAATGAAATAAAACATCACTTTAAGTCAATATCTGAGCCCACTGAGACTTTTAAATAATCTTTCTCTTCAGTAAGTTGATATGGATAACTTGATGGACAAATGTTCTCTATTCATCAATACTACCTCTCATCTTTTTAAATAATATTTTATTGAATTTCATATCTCTAGTCATAAGAGTTCAAAGTCTTCATTGGGACTATTCTAATTCACACACCAGTAGTGCACACTTGTATATTAGAAGGTTATGAAAGAAAGAATGATTTGTGGAAGTAATATTAACATCTTTGATTAGTCTTAATTTTTTAGTTTATCTAGTTTAATAAGGACATCAGATTTTGTTCCCATTTGGACCACTTTGACTATGAAAAATGACACTGAATGCCATTTTATCTTATGCTCACTTTGACAAAGGATCGGTTTTTATATGCATATATAACCCAAAAGTCAAATATATATTGGCTTGGATGAGACAAAAGTTTAAAGAGCTAGAGAAACAGAATTCTATTATGTTGAAATTCTTCTATAATTATATATTAAGTGTTCTTTTATCGTGTTTTATTTACAGGTGAATTTAAATAATTTCTGTGTAATTTGAGATAACCCTAATCCCAAATTCATTTGGAAATATATCAGAAAAGTTTGTTTTTATTTTTCAATAAATGTGGTCAGTAAAACACAACTAAATTTTTAAAAATCTGGATTTGTTCTAACGCTTTTAGTCCTGAGAAGTTTATTTGAAATTGTTAATGACCAAACTAAAAACCTGCTTAGGAGCTCCATATTTTGGCACTAAATGGTTTGTTAACTTTTGTTTAACGATATGGAAAAGTAGAGCTGAACATAATTTGTGCTGGTTCCTTCACTGCCACCTATAGGACTCTTTTCTCTCAGGCTTCAATCCACAAAAGCTACGCATGATCTTCCCTAACAATTTTCTAAGTTTCTATTCCTAAATATAAGCCTTGCCATACTTTAAAGCCTGCATATGTCAGTAGGCCGAAAGCTGAATACTGTTGGTGTAATCATTAAAAGGCTAAGCAAAATATAAATCAGTATACTAGGTCTCAGCATTACATGTATTTCCCTCTGCCAAATGCACCATTTTTCTGAATTTTAAGAATTCCAAAAGCATTAATACTTTTATCTGCTTCTATATATACTATTGTTAAAGATTTCTTCTGCTCATTATATATCAATTTTCATATGTTTTCTTCCAAAGTGTATGAAATTAATTCATAAGTATTTTCTAATTTTCTTCTTCACTAATGATCATAACTTTTATGTTTCTTCACTTTTACTTTTATGATTATTTCATAAAGAGAGGGATAAGTTTATTTTTTTGGATTTAAGGGGAACTGAAGAATTTAAGGAGTACTATGACATGAATATGCTTATTTAATATGAAATAGATACACAAATGTTAGAACATATTTGAATTTTAGTCATTTGATCAACCTAGGAACACAGCTCCTACTCCTGCTATGTCAAGGGCATTTAAACTTGTCTTCTAGTTTTTATTTTCCAAATCAATCATACATTAACATGTTCCAGTTTTGTCTTCAGTTTTATTTTACCTGTTTCCAAATTTAGAAACATTACCTCCAACCATGCTACTAGGAACTTTGAAATTCAGATTTTAAATTTATCAGAGCAGAAAGGACAAAATTACTTTTTGAATAAATGGATCGAAAAGCCCAGCTCACAAGGTCAGTCCTGGACATAAAATGACTTGCCTCACGTTGGGACAAATGCTTTAACGGGGCCAAAGGCTCACCAGAAGCTACTTCTCAAATACAGAGTTTAAAGTTAAGAAAGTACACCTAGGGATAATGTGCTTATTCTTCCATAGAGAAGAAATTAAACTAAATTATAAATATTGGAAGTGAGAATACATGGAGTGAGGCAATTTTTAAAGTATTAAATAGAACATTTAGCAGTGAAAATATTTCCCATTCCTTAAAGGTAACCACCTTTCTAACTTCAAATGCTGCATTAATTATCCAGGAGCCAAAAACAATCAAAAATATATCTTGCTAATAATATATGCCCATTTTTTTGTTGTGTATACAAATTTTGATTTGATTACAGTATGATTCAATTAGATTGAATCATACTTAATGTTTTAGTGCACCTCCCTTATAAGGACTCTAATATAAATATTGATCATGTAGCAAGCTTATTCAATATACATGAAAAAGGAAGAAAGAGTGTAGATTAAAGGGTTGTATTATGCTTTGAATAAACTGGTTTTATTTGATTCATGAGGTGATGGTTCTCCTCCAGCTTCAATTCCCCAGTGAAGAGCTGTGGCCAAAATGGACAGTAGTCTTGAATAAGCAGATCTGCAATTAATAGCAAGGGCTCACTCAAGTATAACATAGTCTAAGTCAAATAATACAATGTCATACCATATTCTGAACCGATTGTACCAATCAATGCACACATCATTAGTGTTTCAGAGTTTCCTCTGTACAAATTCTTCATTAATACTTTATATTGTCATATATTTCAAATGTTTCTAATGTGCTTAATGCAAGCATATCATTGTACCTTTAAGTTTTAAATATATTTTAATGTTAATCTGGAATTCTCTTCTGTGAAAATCTGTCTACATTATTTGGACAGATACATTTTCCCAGTTAGTTACATAGAATTATGAATTTGTCTATATACTTTAAAAACTAGAATTCTCAACTCTAATATAATCAAATTTATGACCCTTTTTCAACATGGTTTGTGTTTTCTTTCTTGTATGAGAAATAGTTACCTAGCTTGAAATCAAGAAGGAATCATCCATTGCTAGAATCAGCCATTATAATTTTCCCTTTCATATTAGTCCTTTAATCTATATCATTTGTGTATGGTAGGCGATAGGAGTGAATTATTTATACCTTATGAATATCCAACTTCCCATACATCATTAAAGAAAAAGTATGTATTAGTCAACTATAATATCTCCATCATATAGTGATCCCAAATGACTGGGTGTGAATCTATGCCATTTATTCTGTTGCTTTAATTATTTTACTTATTTCTGCATTTACAGCACTTGTATTCAAACAAATATAATGTAAATTATATTTGGGGAAATCATAATTAAAATTGAGAAATACATTTTTGTTGTTGTTGTTGTTTATGACTTCAAATGCTTCAAGGAAAGTACCTGGAAATCATTGAGTTTTTCATATGGATATTGTGAAATCAATATTCTTTGAAAAAATAGATAGTGTTTTAAGGAAATAATTCTAACCAAAATGCTATTAGGAGTAATAAATATCAATTGAAATATTTGCCTTAGAAACTGGATTTCAATGGAAGAAGTCAATTAAAATGATGGGTTTTGATTATAATTGACTTATTTTATATTTTTTTATTTTTTGTTTTTTAAGAAGCATTAGATTGCTTACATGTTACATGAAAAATATAGGTGATTCTCATATTCCCCAACCCCTTCCCATCCCACATTAGCATCTTTTATTAGTGTGGTACATTTGTTACAATTGATATTGAAGCATTGCTACAGATCATGGACTATATTCTGCTCCACACAATTATATAGGTTATGACAAAATGTATAATGACCTGTACTGTCATTGCAATGTCATGCAGGACTATTCCAATGTCCCCAAAATGCCCCATATTATACCTATTCTTCCTTTCTCTCTTCTCAGAACCTCTTTTGATCACTGCCTATATATCAATGATAAAAGTCCTTCAATTGCTAGAATAATAAAAAGTCTATAATAGAATAGTAATAAATCTAATTTAGTCCATTGTTCATTCCCTAATCTTGAGGATTTGGGGATGGTGATATCCACTCTGTTTCTAATTGAGAGGGGGTTTAGATCCCATGAAGCAGATGGATATGGCTATCATGCTTGCAGTTATAGATACTCTATGCTCCTTGGTTGGGCATTATCCATCATGATCTCTTTGTCAATTGTCCTGGGTAAGTTCAATGAACTGGAGAGTAGGTGTTGCAGCTCAACCGAGATTCAGGGCTCAACTGGCACATGGACAGACCAAAGATTTAAATCTCTAGTACATATATTTAACAAGTATTATGATAATTAAATGTACAAATAAAAGGGGCAAAAAGCCATGTGCAGTGAAACGATAAATGAGTCTTACTCGGTTACACTGGGGCTCAAAAGTTCCAAAGACCCACTGACAGGCTGCCAAATTCCTAACCTTCTCTGCCCTGCTTATAATGTCTAAATTTCTCTGGATCCCGCAGGAGCCCTGTTATTTGAGGCAATGGTTTCTGTGGCAGTCAATGAAATCCTGCTGAGACTTGCATAAGCGTAACCACTGGAATGACCTCCCGACTCACTTTGAAATATCTTAGCAATAAAAATTCATTTGTATTTAATATTTCCCCCTTTTGGTTGAGGACTTTTTCCAGATGCTTTGCGAGGTGGCATTTTGTAATAGTCCCTCAGTGCCATGGACGCTCATCCCCAGGAATCATGTGCCACACCAAGGGGAAGGTACTGCGTTTATATGCTAAGTTATGCTTAGAGAGAGTCCACATTGAGTAACAATGAGGCTTTCATGAGGTAGCTTTTAGGCAATATATAATACTAGGCTAAGTTTAAATTTCACAATAAAATGTTCATAAGTGCAATCATCAATATCAAGGGCCTGGTATAATGACCTGTCTTCCTGTAATAGGCACTGCCCATGTATTCAGGGGATTCTTGCTTTTCTATTAGAGAATGTAGCAGGACTCCCCAGGATAGGAATACAATATTCTGTTGGTTGTTGTGTGGGTCTCCACCCACCAAGACAATGCCCCATGGGTACTTGAAAATATTCATATGCCTTAGAAACCTGTCCAAGGTAGTCTCCCCCACTTCACATCCCCCATCAATAAGAGTCTGTACCAATAATCTTCCTCTGCCACAGTTGTGACCCTTTGAGATCCAAAACACCCAAAAATGAAGCAAAAAATAAATAAATAAATAAAATTAATAATAAGATTAAATAATAATTTCAAAAATAAATAAAATACAAAAATAAAAATAAAAAATTGTAGTAAAGAACAAAATATACATTGTGTCTTTTATCACTGAAAGATCTGTTATCTTGTATGTACAGTGACAATTTCTTTCCTATATTCTCCCAATGTCTTGATTTTTCATTTAATCTTCAAAGAAGCTTTAGGTTACAGAAAAGTCACATAGAAACGATAGAGGATTACCATATACAGAACACCTCCCCTATTTCACCCTCCCCTAATAATAATAACATTTTATAAGTGGATGGTACATTTGTTACAATTGATGTACAAGAATTGAAACATTGCTGCTAACCGTGGTCAATGGTTTATACTATGGTTTACATTTTGCACAATACACAATGGGTTTTAATGAAATTTACAATGTGCTATAACCATTATTGCAAGGTCATGTATAAAAATTCTTATGCCCTAAAAATGCCCTATGTTCCATCTATTCTATTCTTTCCTCTGCCTCCCCTTGGAACCTATGGTAACCACTAAGTTTCCATTTTTGAACAATAAGATTCATAGTTACCTGCAATAATATTGAGGGCTTGATATATTGGTCTGTTTTCTTTTATTAAACACTGCCTATGTTCTCAAGATATTCTTATCCTTCTCATTCAGAACACTGCAGGAATCCTCAGGATGGGAGTTTAATATTTTGTTGTTTTTGTGTGGTTCTCCACCCAATGAGATTACACACTATGAGAAGATGCACACTTCATATTCAATAAAAGCATGCCCCAGGTGTGCTCTATCCCTCATATCCTCCCCACTCCCAATGCTCTGTACCAGTAACCCTCCCCTGCCATATATGCCAAAAGAACATTCCCATTATTGTAGTTTTAACTACAGACCTGCAAATCCCCAGAGTTCACATCTTTCCTCCAACCTTCCCCTCAGTTCCATGGATAGTTCAACCCAAACTCCCGACCATACGTGCCCTCACACACAAGCATTGCCAAAACCAGTCACATCACTGCACCACTCTCATGCCCATCCCCTACACTACCACACACTTCCACCTTATCATAGATTTTGCCCATATGGCCATCAGCTCACCACCCTCTACTCCATTTCTGTCTCCTGTAAACCTATTTTCCAGATTCTAGCTCTGAGAGTCTGCTCAATTTGCTTAATTCATATCAATGAAATCATGTAATATTTGTCCTTCAGTGACTGGATTACTTCATTCAATGTAATGTCTTCGAGATTATACATGTTATCCTGTGTGTTAATAGTGCATTCCTTCTTACAGCTGAATAATTCCCCATTGTATGCATATGCCACAGTTTGCTTACTCATTCAATTTTTGATGGCCATTTGAGTTGCTTCCAACTTTGGGCAATAGTGAATAATGCTGCTATGAACATTTGTGTGCATATATCTCTTCGTGTCCCTGCTTTCAGTTCTTCTGGGTATATACCCAGCAGTGGGATTGCTGGATCATATGGCAGTTCTATAGCTAGTTTCCTGAGTAACTGCCAAAATTACTTCCACAGAGACAGCAGCACTCTACATTCCCACCAGTGGTGGATAAGTGTTCCCTTTCCACCATATACCCTCCAACACTTGTAGTCTTCTGTTATTTTAATAACCACCAGTCTAATAGGTGTAAAATGATATTCATTGTAGTTTTGATTTGTCTTCACCTAATATCTGGTGATATTAAACATCTTTTCCTGTGCCTTTTAGCCATTTGTATTTCTTCTTTGGAAAAATATTTATTCAAATTTCTCCCATTTTTAAATGAGTTGTTTGTCTTTTTATTATTGAGATGTAGGATTTCTTTATATATGCTGGATATTAGGCTCTTATCAGATAGATGGCTACCAAATATTTCCTCCCATTGTGTAGTCTGCCTTTTCACTTTCTTGACAAACTCCTTTATAGTACAAAAGTTTTAAATTTTGAGGATGTCCCATTTATCTATTTTTTCTTTCATTGCTCAAGCTTTGGCTGTAAATTTATGAAACCATTTCCTATTACAAGATCTCTTAAATGCTTCCTTACATTATCTTCTAAGAGCTTTATGGTCTTGGCACTTATATTTAGATCTTTGCTCCACCTTGAGTTGATTTTTGTGTAGGGCATGAGATGGTGATCTTCTGGATATGGATATCCAGTTCTCCAAGCACTATTTGTTGAAGAGTCCATTCTCTCCCAGAGACAGGTTTTGGTGGCCTTGTCAAATATCAGTTGACTGTACATGTGAGGATTTATATCAGAACTCTCAATTCTGTTCCATTGGTCACTATGTCTGCACTTGTGCCAATATCATCCTGTTTTGACCACTGTAGCTTTGTAGAATGTTTTAAAGTCAGGTAGTGTGATTCATCCAATTTCATTTTTTTTTTCTTTTTTAATATATCTTTGGCTATTTGATGACCCTTGCCCTTCCAAATAAATTTCTTAATTAGCGTTCCCAATTCAGTAAAAAATACTCTTGTACATTTTTGGGGATTGCATTAAATCTGTAAATCAACTTGGGTAGAACAGACATGTTAATCATGTATAGTCTTCCAATCCATGAACATGAAATAGTTTTCAATTTCTTTAAGTCTTCTTTGATTCCCTTTAACAATGTTGTGTACTTTTCTGTGTACATGTCTTTTACATCTTCAGTTAAGTTTATTCCTAGTTTTTTTTTTTTTCTTTTAGTTGCAATTGTAAATGGATTTATTTCTTGAGTTCTTTCTCAGATTGCTCATTTTTGGTGCAAAGAAATGCTACTGACTTTTGCATGTTGATCTTAATCCTGGTACTTTACTGAATTTATCACCTCTAGAAGTTTGGTTGTAGATTTCTCAGGGCTTTCTATGTATAGGATCATCTCATCTGCAAATAGTGAAACTTTTCCTTCTCCCTTTCCAATTTGGGTGTCTTTTATATCTTTTTCTTGCCTAAGTGCTTGAGCAAGTACTTCTATCACAATGTTAAATAAAAGCGGTGACAGTGGGCATCCCTGTCATTTTCTAGATCATAGATGGAATGCCTCTGAATATGATGTTAGTTGAATATGAATATGATGTTAGCTGTGGGTTTTTCATATATGTCCTTTATCATGTTGAGGATGTTTCCTTATGTTTTTATCATTTGAAGTGTTTTTATTAAGAAAATATATTTTGCCAAATGCTTTTTCTGCATCAGTAGAGATGATCATGTGATTTTTTAAAAAAAATCTGTTAATACAATTTTATTATGTTGATCCATCCTTGCATATCAAGGATCTAACACATTTAGTCAAGGTGTATAATTCATTTCCTGTTTTGTTGAATAGGATTAATAAGTATTTTGTTGAGAATTTTAGCATCCAGTTTCATTAGAGAGATGGGTCTGCAGTTTTCCTTTCTTCTGGTGTCTTTATGTGGCTTTGGTGTTAGGGTGATGTTGGCATCATAGAATGAATTAGGCAATATTCTTTCCACGTCTACATTTTTTTTTTGAAGAGTTTAAGCAGAGCTGGTGTTAGTTCTTTGCAGAACGATTGGTAGAATTCAGCTGTGAAGCCATCTGGTCCTGGGCTCTTCATAGTTGAGAGGTTTTTGATGACTCATTCAATCTTTTTATATGTGATTGGACTATTGAGTTCATCAATTTCTTCTTTCATCAATGTAGCCTATTTGAATGTTTCTAGGCATTTGTCCATTTTATTGAAGTTATCCATCTTATTGGAATATAATTTTTCAAAGTATCCTCTTAGGATTCTCTTTATTTCTGTGGGATCAGTGGTGATATCCTCTTCCTCATTTTTATCTTCTGTATTTGAATCATCTCACTTTTTTTTCTTTAATAATCTAGCAAAGAGTTTGTCAATTTTATTAATCTTCTTAAAATCCAGCTTTTGGTTTTGTTAATTTTTTCTAATGTTTTCTCATTTTCAATTTTCTTTACCTCTGTTCAAATTCTTGTTATTTCTTTCTTTCTACTTGTTTAGGGATTATATTGTTGCTCTTTTTTTAATTCCTGCAGATGTGTAGTTAGGTCTTTGATTGTAGCTCTTACTTCTTGTTTAATAAGGCATTTATGGTCATAAAATTTCCCTTTCAGCATTGCTTTCGCAGATTCCCATAGGTTTTGATACATTGTCTTCTCTTTTTCATTCATTTCAAGGTAGCCACTGATTTCTTTTGCAATTTCCTCTTTGACCCACTGATTGTCTAAGGGTGTTTTGTTTAACTTCCATATTTTTGTGACTAATCTGCTTTTCTGCCCCTTACTGATTTCCAGCTTCATTCCATTGTAGTCAGAGAAGTTACTTTGTATAATTTCAATCTTTCTGAATTCATTGAGAGTGTGCTGTGGCCTAGCATGTGGTCTATCTTGGAGAATGATCCATGTGCACTAGAAAAGAATGTATATCCCACTGTACGTGGGTGTAATGTTCTGTATAAATCTGTTAGTTCTAGATCCTCTAACATATTATTTAATGGTGTCTGTTTTTTATTGACCCTCTGTCAAGGTGTTCCGTCTATCAGTTGTGACTTCTCTACACATGCCTTTTCTGTCTCTTCTATTTGAATCTATCGTTGGTGCTGGAGTTGGTAGGTGTATGTCCAATAGACTTGAATCTTTGGCCTTTCCTGTGCCAGCTGGGTCCTGAGCCTCAGCAGAGTTGCAACACCTACTCTCCATTTCACTGGACTCACCCAGGACAATTAACAAGGAGATGAGGATGGACAACCAGCATACCAAGAAACCAAGAGAATCTACAACTGCAAGCAAGTGAGCCCCATCCATCAGGGGATCGAAGGGGATGGGATCGAAGCACCCTCTCAAATAGAGGAGGAGTAGGCTTCACCATACCAGAATCCTCAGGATTGGGGAATAAATTATGGACTAGAGTGGACTTACTGATATTCTACTATAGACTTACTGTGATTCTAGAAATGGAAGAAATTATATTATTGATGTGGAGACAGTGGCCACTGGAGGTGCTGAAGGCAGGGAGAGCGAAAAAGAGGTGTAATATGGGGGCACTTTCAGGAACTGCGATTGTCCTGAATGACATTGCAATGACAGATACAGACCATTATATATCTTGCCATAACTTACAGAATTGAGTGGGAGAAAGAGAAAACTACAGTGTAAACTAAAACCCATCCTTAGTGGCAATGCTCCAAAATGTGTTGATCAATTGCAATGACTGTATCACACCAATGAAAGAAGTTGTTAATGTGGGGAAAGGTGGGAGGTGTGGGGAGTGGGGAATATAGGAATCCACGGTATTTTTTAATGTAACATTTTATTTAATCTAAGTATCTTTTAAGAAAAAATAGAAAATATATTTTAAAAATATGTTCTTTGATGTACTAAAGTCCCCAACCGTAATTGTGGAGCCATCTATTTCTCCACATCTGCTTCCCCACAGTCTATATTTGATTTCTTTATTGTGCCATTCATCATCATCATGTCTGTTATCTTTTTAAGTATGTTTACTATTACTTCTGTATGCTCACCCAGTGTCTTCTTAATATCCTTTATATCTTCCTTCATTTCATTTAGTTGATTCATGTTTGTTTGGACATTCCTTATTAGTTATTCCATGTTCCACATCTCCTCTTTTTTCAGTTTGTTCAGTAGACTAGGCCATGTTTGCCTATTTCTTAGTATGGCTTGTAATTTTTTGTTGGTGTCTAGGCATTGGTTTATCTTGATAAGCTTATTTGGTTGGTTAGCTTCTCTTTCTACTTTAGGGTTTTATTTAATTGTTAGTTGTTGTTTTTTTTTGTATGTTGTTAAGGTTCCACTTGACCCTTGGTTCCTTTTATTCAATTTCCTTGTCCTTGTCTTTGTTCCTTTGGAAAAAATATTTGGGTCAAAGAAACAGAAAGAGATAATAAGAGAGAAAGAATAATAGTAATGGTAATTTTAAAAGGTAGAAGAGTTATGGTATAAGAAAGAGGAAAATAAATACATAATATGTGTAAAAAATTATAAAAGTATAAGGGAATAAGAATAAAAGGGAATAAATAAAATGAAATAAGAAACTAAATGGAGAAAAAAATAATATGAATTAAAAGGCTGGAATGATGTGGATAGGGAAAAAAAGAGAGAGAAATTTTTTTAAAAATGAAGGCCAAAAAAAGAGAGGTGGAATGAAAGAAAAACAACAGAAAACAGTAGAAAAATGAAGAAAAGTAAAGAAATAAAGTATTTAGAAAAAATAAGTAAAAGGAAATAAAAGGGAAACACAAAAACAACAAACAAAACAGCAACAACTAAAAAAAAGAAAACAACCCTTATTAAAAAAATAAAAATAATAACAGATCCAGGAAAACCTAAAACATAAAAAAATCTGTCTACATGTTCCCTATCATAAGGTATCAGCTAGGTACTTAATAACATGGTGGTTTACTGTCTGGATCAGTACACTTAGGAGACCCAGGAATTGAACCAGGGACCTTGTATATGCAGGGCAGGAATGTCCACACTGAGCTAGACAGATTAAGCTGGTTTCAGAATTCTTATCTGGTTCTATCCACCCCTTTTCCCTAAGGCAGGTGAGGCTCTAACGTTTGTTAGATCCTGGCTGGTTAGGTGTGTGTTTCTGCCTCCTCTCTAAACTAGCTCCACTCTCTCCCAGGGCGACTGGGTTTGATAATCTGCCTGATCTGATATACCCTCCCCTCTCCCTTTAGCTACCTCAGTGCTGACCGGAGTCCTTGCTGAGATTCAAAGGGGGCTCAGCTAGCCAAAGTCACTGAAAAGAAACCACTCTCCACCCTCTACCAGATACGTCTTCTTCCCAGGAAATGTTCTGTCCCAGTTATTGGGATGCAGTGAGTCAGGGGCTTTACTGAGGCTATTTGCCTTAAGCGTGGGGTATATGTGCCATTTCCAGCCACAAGGGTGAGTAACTCACAGTTTTTCCTTTGACTTCTTATCTGTCTAGTTCACTCCTGGATGATGCACAGCACTTTCCCTTTCCATATTTCTCCAAAGCAACTTCCTTGGATAGGGATTTGCCCTTTCTCCATTCTTATTTGCGAGAGAGCTGGGCTCTGCCTACCTACTTTGATGCCATTTTCCTGGAAGTCTTTGTGATTGGTTTTATGATGTCTTCTATTTCTATTAGGTTCAGTGTAGATTATTTGTGTGTTTCTAGGAAGTTGACCTTTTTGTCTACATTGTCTAAATTTGTTGGTGCACTGTTGTTTATAGTATCCTCTTATGATCTCTTTTACATAGGCAGGGTCTGTGTTGAAGCTCCCTTCACTTCTCATTTTATTTATTACATCTTCTCTCTCTTTTTTCTGTGTCAGTCTTGCTAAGGGTTTACAGGTTTTGTTGATCTTTTCAAAGAACCAACTTTAGCCTTTATTGATACTCTCTATTTTGTGTTTTTTTTTTCCCCTCAATTTCATTTATTTCTGCTCTGATCATTACTGTTTCTTTAATTACCCTTTGTTTTTGGATTAGTTTGCTCTTCCTTTTCCTGTTCCTCCAAGTGTGCAATTAGGTATTCAAACTTTCTTTTCAAATGTAAACTTTGAGTGCTAAAAATTTTCCTCTCAGCACTGCCTTTTTTGTATCCCATAGGTTTTAATATGTTGTATTCTTGTTTAAATTCATTTTGAGTTATTTAATGATTTCTCTTGCAATTTCTTCTTTGATCCACTCATTCTTTAAGAGTGTGTTGTTTAATCTCCAGCAATTTGTGAATTTTCTCTTTTTTTCCATCTGTTATTGACTTCCACTTCAATACATTAAGTTCAGAGAAATGTTTTGTATAATTTCATTCTTTTTAAAATTTATTGAGTCTTGTTTGTGACCCAATATATGTGTCTATCTGGAGAAGTATCCACAGTCACGTGAAAAGAATGTATTTCATGCTCTTTTGGTGAGTAATGTTCTATAAATGTCTCTTAGGTCTAGAAATTTATCACATTATTCAAGCTTTCTGTTTTCTTAGATATCCTTTGTCTAGATTATATATCCAATGTTGAGAGTGGTGTACTGGTCTCCAGCTATTATTGTACAGGCTTCTATTTTTCCCTTCAGCTTTGTCAGTGTGCACCTCGTGTATCTTGTGTTAAGTTAGGTGTACAAATATTTATTATAATTATTACTTTTTGGTGAATTGCCCCTTTTATTAATATATGATGAATTTCTTCATCTATTACCAGTTTTGCATTTAACATCTTTTTGCTCAATATTAGTATTATTATTCCAGATGATTTTTGGTTGTTATTTGTGTGGAATATTTTTTTCTAACCTTTCACTTTTAACCTGGTTGTGTCCTTATGTCTGAAGTGAGTCTCTTGTAGACAACACATAGATGGCTCATATATTTTTATCCATTCTATCAGTCTCTGTTGTTTGATTTGAGAGTTCAATACATTAACATTCAATGTTATTATTGTAAAGACATTACTTAATTCATCATTATATACTTTGGATTTCTGTTATCATATCTTTTTATTGTCTTTCTACCCTGGAAGTTACTCTTATGAATAATCTTCATTTTACACTCTATTCCTTTCAGCCTCCATTTACTATCTCTTTTTTTTTTTTTTTTTTTTTTTTAAGATTTTATTTATTTATTCATTTATCCCCCCCTTGCTCCTTGTGCTCGCTGGGTCAGCTAACCACGCCGTGCGGGCGGGCTTGCCTTCACCAGGAGGCCCCGGGAACTGAACCCAGGGCCTCCCATATGGTAAACGGAAGCCCTACTGATTGAGCCACAGCCGCTTCCCTACTATCTCTTGTAAATCCAGAATTTTGTTAATATACTCTTTCAGTTTTTGTTTTTATGTGAAAACTTTTTTTTAAAAAACCTGATTTTTGAAGGATGGCACTGCTGGACTAAGAATTCTTGGCTGGCAGATTTTGTCTTTCATTATTTTAAATACATCACATCACTTTCTTCTAACTTCCATGGTTCCTGATGAGTGATAGAACGTTAGACTTATTGAGCTTCCCTTGTATGTGATGCACTGCTTTTCCCTTGCTATTTTCAGCATCCTCTCTTTTTCTCTGATACATGTCAGATTCCTTAAACAGGTCCTTTGGAAAGCTTTTTGTCCTTCTGTTTTTTAAAGCAAGTTGAGCCCTGCCTACTCTGATTCCATCTTCCCGGAAGTCCTCCCATGTCTCTTTAATAATCTTTATGTTTTTCGTCATTTCCTTGAATTGATTTGAGAGATTTTGTGGGCATCTTTGATTACTTGTACAATTTTTGCATCTCCTCTGAATTTTAAATTGTTCCTTTGATTGGACCATATCTTCCTGTTTCTTAGTATGTCCTTTAATTTTTTGCTGATTTCTAGGCATCTGTTTATCTTGACGAGTTTACTCATTTGGTCAGTTTCCTCCTTGAATGTTTTTATTTCTATTTTTGGATTCATGTTAAGGCTCTTTTTTGACCCTTGGTTCAGCTTCTTCTAACTCTCTGGAATTTCCCATGTTTACCTGGTAAGAACCAGACCAGGTAACCAAAAAAGTGTCACAGTTTGCTATGGTGGCCTAACTCAATCTCATCCCTCTTCTCTTTCCTTGGTCTTGTACAATGGTTCCTTGGTCTCTGGAATCTGAGCACTGCTGACTATTTCCCCTCTAAGTCTGCCTGCATGTGCCTATGCCAGTATGGTCTTCCTCACAAGCCACCTGTGTCACTTTCCCCTGTGACCAGCAAGGCTTCCTTCTCTGGCTCTGTTTCTTTCCCCACAAACTGCCACTTCCTCCTGTTCTTGTCAAAGTGCCTTCTCACAAGCAATTTGCACAACTTAGCCTTGATTCTCCACCACTTTCCCTATGCCCTAGAAAGCTGCCTGTCTTCTCTCTGCATCTGGAGTCCACTCAATGTGGAAAAAATAGACTCTTCAACAAATTGAGCTGAAAAGTCATATCCAATTGCAAAAAATGGAAGAAAATATCTACCACACACCATTTACAAAAATTAATTCAAAATGGATCAAGTGTATAAATATAAGTATTAATACTTTAAAACTATAAACTCTTAAAAGAAAATGTGGGGAAACATTTCAGGACCTTGTGTTAGGTAATGGTTTTGTAGACTTTACAAGAAAAGCATGAGCAACAAATGGACAAATACATAAATGAGACTTTCAGCAATAAAATACAACTGCTCTAATAAAAAGAAATTTTAAACATCCCAGTCAATGAACTCAGAGAAATATAGGAAGAGTCTAAATAAGAGGCCCAGAGAAGACTGAATTAAGAATGTCAATATCTGGAAATAATAAGAAAAGAGAGAAAATGGATGGAAGAATATTGTAAATAAATATTAACATATTGTTAAGAAAAACATGTGCTTTCATTTAAATGAGATATAGAATATTAAATAAAATAAATCAGGCTATTAATCATAATACTTCAGGCACAGAAGATATATTTTTTAAATGTTAAAGAGATATTCTGAACTAAGAAACTGAATTAAGTCAGATTTGTATTCCGCCCTTTAATGACCACTTGCACTTCCTTGGTGCATTACATGACTGAATCTACTTTGAGATTACCATAAGAACACTGATGGGAGGAATTAGCATAGTAGATGAACAGAAAACATATTGTGTGATAGTCTGAATTAGAAAAGAAGGAAAGGAAGCCATGGGAGGAAGATTGTTGGAAAAATGAACCTGATAGAATAGAAGAGTCTATGTTAAAAAAATTAGATTTTTCAAAAATAAATTAACATGAATATAGAAATCATATAAAAATATTAGAATGATGTATACAATTAAAATATATTATGAAGAAGTTTACTTATCACAGAGAAGTGCATGGCTTAAAAACAGATAGTGGTATATTGTAATTCATGCCACAACAGTGATTACAAATAAAATATTATACATTGTTATGATTTGTTGTACAAAAGATTTCTGTTACAATAAAATCTTTCTTCATGTTAAAAAAGGTATCAAATATTTAGAAGGGAAAATACTTACTTTGAGAGAAGTAACTATGAAAAGAAAATTCTCCAAGATCAAATATAATAGAACTTGAAACTTTGAGCTTAGATCATTTGATAAGGAATAAGACAGATGGGCATCTCATCAGTAGAGGCAGTATATTGCAGCATGATGAAGAAAATAAATATATGGAAATTGGAAAAGAATAGATGGAAGTTGCATTAGTAGCAGACTAATTGTAAATGTGAAATGTGCAAGATAAAAAAGAATCTGTACAGGGGCCAAGATGGCATTAGTGTAGAAGGGCGCACACTGCAAGCTCCCAAAACAAGGCGGCTTGTAGACGGGGTCCTGCCCGGAGGTCTGTGCTGTGCACGCGTGGAGTGAGAAGCTTGGGACATCTATCTGCGCGGATTGGTGGCGTGGACAGAACGGTGGAGATTAGTGAGTTTTGAGGCTGCCAGTGGAGGTTGGCACAGGCGGCTGAGCCCCGCGGTTAGGGAAAAAATAAATAAAACAGCCATTTGGAGCTGCGGGAGGGGCGAAAAAGTTTTATTTTCTGGGGATCTGGCTGCCTGGCGGCCCTTGGACCTTCTGTGAACAGAGCAAACGAGCTAATCAGCAGCCAGTGAACCGGAGGGGGAATTTTAGTAGGGAAACACAGCTGATTTCCCTAGCCACCCAGGGATAAGACCCGGACGGCTGGGGAGCGAAGAGGAAGGGACATTTCCCAAAAAAGGGAGGGTTCAGTTGGAAGACAGGGAAGGGTATTTTATATTTTTAGACATTGATCAGGCTGCCTGCACTGCCCCATAACTTTGGGGAGCAGATAAGCTGACCTGAAGCACCATTAGGCTGAGAGCAGATGCGAATCTGCACTCAAACTGATTTACTGAGCAGCCCGGTGATGCTGGAGATCGGCGCCAGAAGGGGCGGAATCCGCCATCTTTAGCACTCCTCACTGACTAACATCAGAGATTCAGCTAACCTGGGGAGTCCGGAAAGTGGGAAGTGCTTGATTAATTTCCACGGGCCAAGCTAGGGTCCCTTCCGTATGGGGGTTGGTCTAGAGGAGGAATTATTTTGGGTCTTGCATTTGGCTAAAAAAAACAAAAAAGTGAGGTCACCTCAACAAATGAAAAATAAATTCTTTTTAATTTAGTTTAATAGCTAAAAGCTGCTTCAGGACCTGAATATAGAACCCTGTGGGGAAATTCATTGATAAACACAAGTAGGCAGGAAGGATCCACGTGGACCTTAGGGGAATCATTGACCCCCCTTAGCTCTGTTTGACTGCTTGCCTGTGTGGATCTTTGGTTTCTCTCTGTTACTTTCTGGTCTATTGCTATTATTCCCGTTTTCCTCCCCCCTTCCTTTTTCCTTCTATTTTTTTTTTTAAATAGGTTCTGCCACCTGGTCGCTTCTTTGCTGGGCTTCTTATTCAGTAATTTCCCACTTGCTGTATATATTGATTCTGTATTACAAACTATCGCTTATCCTTCCTGCATCTTTCTGCCTTCTCTTTTCTGTTGTGGCTCTTAGAGACAACATTTTTTCATAGGCCCACAACTCAAGGGTGTCAATTTCTATCCCATCTATTTTGTTTTCTTCTTTTTTTTTTCTTTTTTTTTATTAGTATTAACTTTTTCCTTTCAGACCTTTCTCTACTATTTCTCTCCCTCCTCATAATTCTAGCTTTCTAAATCACTATATATGTATATTCATCCATTTGTTTTCCCAGTCCATTGTAGGAACTCCATATTTTTTCCTAGTACTCTACACTTCCTACACAAGTTAAATATTCATCTCATTAAGTCTCATTTTGCCCCTCTTCTAAATTTTATCAATATTTCTATTGTTCTTCTGCCTTCCTTACGTCTTTTGATTACTCTGGCCCTAACCTTTTGCCTTCAAGGGAACATAGAAAGAAGCAAGGAAGTAAAAGAAGAAGAAAAACTGCCAAAGAGAAAACTTAACTCACACTCAGAACCAACAGCTAAATAAAATTCTAGAGCATAGAGAAAAGCTAATCAACTGAACAAACCGATCAAGATAATATGATGACCAGAGGGCAACAGAAAAATACAAATGACTCTGAGAAACTGGAAAACATGGACCAGTCCACTGCACAAAATGAAAACCAGGAAGCAATGCAGTACATCGAACAACTAA
>JAKSZT010052530.1:49486-92481 GCA_026826555.1 Tolypeutes matacus | reverse complement strand
AGAAAGCAGGTTCTTTTAAAAGTTTGGAAAAATAAACACCCTGAGGATCAACTCAATCCAAAATGGGAAGGAACCTACATAGTATTATTAACTCCTTGTTCTTCTCATAAGTTACAGAGAATCAAGCCCTCGGTTCATCATACTAAAGCAACAGATCTGGTAAATGAAGGAAGTCCTGACCTGAAGACCACACCTGAACAAAAAGCAAAATATGAAGTGGAGCCATTAGAGAACCTGTGTTTCCTATTCAGGAGAGGAAAAAAAAAATACTACAACAGATATTATTCTGTTCTTTCTCCTACAGGACCTACTAATAACTAGCCCTCAGGGAAGATATCGATCATCCCCCACACTTTCCTTGCAAATTATCTAAAACCCCCATAATAGAACCAAATGTTGGTAGTGTGAGGACATGGAAGGCCCACTTCTGCCTCCTACTAGTTATTTGTGTAGATTGCTGGAAAGGGAGGGGTTAAACTAGCCAGTAACCCAGCCCTCTCAGGTGGAACAACTGACAGCAAGAGAGGTCGCAAGATGTCTAACCTGTATTCACACATGTAAGCACTAGTCAAGTTTATTATTAACTGTACCAGTTCTTATTGTGTGCCACAAAAATGTGCTGTTCCCTTAATGTACACCCCTCTATATATACCTATAGCCTCCAAAATGTGGTGCAGAACACCTCCTGGTTGGCTGCTACTGGGTCATATAATTGACACTGGACTCCTGCATAGTTTTTCTGAAATATCAAATTATTTGGTCAGTCTTCTTGAGTCTTCCTGCATTACAAGAGCCAAGTGTTGGTGCTGTGTAAATTTACTCAATCTATATTAACTAATGCCTGGACCAGCTGTACTCTAAAATACTTCAGTTAATTTGCACCTTGAAAGCAGTGGTCAGGAGAACGAACTTAAATAAAGTTCACTTAATTTGCTTATGCAGCACCTTAATGCTACATGCCTAATCATTTTAACACCGTCAATAACTGTAAAAATATTTACTATAGACAATAGCAATCATAAATATTGTATTTGCATCCTAGCCAATTCTACAAGGCCTGGACCCCACCTTGCCTTGCTGCAACCAAACCAATGTAATCTGACTGCCCGCATATCCCCAAAAAGTGTTAAAAACAGAAGTGCAAATGTCTATACTACAACTGCTAACACAACAAACTATTTTCATACTTTGTATTTCCACTTGGGGTCCCAAATTCTTAAGAAACAGACATACAACCATGGTTTTGTAGGAGATTTAGGAAAAAAATTAACAAAAAGTTTTGTAAAGACAAACCCCAAGGTATGTATAATATCCTCATTAGCACAACAAATGATCAAAGTTGCAGGCAGCCAAACCCTTCCCATATAAATCATCCCAACATGTTTTATGATGAAGCTAATTCCATGTTATAAAATCTTTAATCATTTTCTTAATTCTCCCAGAAGTTGCACCTGTACTCATATCAGACATGCAATGCTTTATCCAAAAGCAACTGCAAATTCTAACAGACTGACTTTTCCTCCTCAGACTACCCTCTTACTATAACTACTTAAGAAATTCATATCAACTCCAATAGTGTCAGCAAGAAGTAGTTACAGAAGACCTGACTTTCACCCCTTTCCCTTGCAATAAAAATATCACTAAAAACTAGGCGGGAATTGATGGATGTAAGGTCTAACTGCCTTATTCTTCTTTATTCTTTCTCTAACGGTTGCTAGGATGCAAAGGAAAGAATTAGATGTAAATTAGATGGTAATAAGATACAACCCTTTCTTGGTGCCAAATTCTATTTCTTATGGTCAAAAATACCCTGCTAGAGCAATGAAGTATGAAAACCAGCTTCAAACTGTTGGCCAGACTTGTGCAGAAGAAGACCCTGGTTGCTCTCACTTAAACTTGCTTAATTATCATCATAAAATTCCCACCTCGGGGTGGAGTTATCTGGTCCTTTTTCTATCATGCAATGTATGTGCAACCATGATTTCCTGAACATACTAATCATACAATTACATAACCAGCTCTGTGTGTTCATCCACATGAACAAAAGCTAATGCATAATCAAAGCAGATGCTAAATAGAAACATAGGCATTTAAGCAAGAGTGAAACTGCAGCACACGGAAGTCTGTCTGAGTCACTTTAGACCAACCTTGTTTCTTATCTCTGCAGACACAATAACTGAGTTTTACCTAACTTGTGTTGAAATTTTCTTCTCACCATCTCTGGGTATGCATAAAGGCCCAGCTTTAAGGCTTACCAGTTATTTCATGACAACTCTGCCCCCTATGGCTCAGGGGAAGGCAAAGTTTAAGACACCTATCTCTCCTGTCTTTCCACTGGTATTAATGATCCTGCTTTCTCATTTAAGTCCAGGAGTGGACTAAATTTCTACCTGGTGGAATTCTCAACCTTCAGGATTGGACATCCACTCTTCCAGTCCAGCAGCCAAAGACTGGGAGTGGGTGCCTCCCACCTAGAGTGCTGATGTTCCTAAAAGAAGCAAGTCATGAGAAAAACTAGTTTCCCTGAAGCATCAGTGACCTCAGTGAGTATATACTGGAATTAGTGTCTTTCATTCAAGGTCTGCCAAAGTCACAATGGGAAATAAGAAAAGTTCTAAAGTAAAGGGAAATATTATTTTAAACCATTGGGGACAATTTGGTTATAAGCCAATGGTTAAAAGGAAAGAAATTCTTGTATAAAACTTCGTGGTCACATTACAAATTAGAGTAATTAGAAATAGGCTTTAAAGAAATTTTTAAAATGTCATTTTGCAGTTAAAATATTTTTATTTGTGTCAGCCTATTTGCTTAGTGTATATCTTCATACATCAGGATGTTAATATCAAATTAACAAATGAAAATTCTTAAAAGATCTCTATTCAAATCAATAAAATTTAAATATATGGTTATATATGTGAATAAATATTCCTGGATCCCAAATTAAGCTAAGCAGAATGGAAAGGTCATATAGAAATCTGAATATAGAAATTGTTGGGAAAGGGAAAAAGATTTTCCTGAACTTTTTGGCCTACCCAGCCCCAAGTGCCTTATCTTTGCTAGAGCTCTTAGGTTAGGGCTAGGTATGACAGACTAAAATTTTATCTTCTAGGGAGCGGATATGGCTCAAACTGTTGAGAGCCTGCTTCCTACATGGGAAGGCCCAGGTTCAGTCCCAGGTCCTCCTAAAAACAAACAAGAAGTAAAACAAACAAACCAAAACAACTCAGGGAAGCCAATGTGGCTCAGTAGTTGAGCACCAGCTTCCCACATATGAGGTCCAGGTTTCAATCCTTGGTCTCATAAAAAAACAAAAACAAAAACAAAAAAACTATTTTCTAGGCTTAAGAATCAGCTTGTCCTGTAATTCCTTAATTTAAACCTCTTAACAGCCTTAAAATAAGGGTAGTTAATAATTCTATTGCCAAATTTCAGTACGTAAAAGAAAAGTCCCTGAAACCTAGGGAAATATCTTTTCTAAATTTTGAATAAAACAAATGAAGCAATTATATTACAGAACCCATCAGTCAGTATGCTTTTAAGATCATTCACACTTTTAGAATTTTATTAAGGAAAAGAGGCTTTTAAGCCTCCTGTAAAGGATGGAAAAAGAACATTCATGGCATAAACTATAATGATTTCAATTTTATTTAGCTTGGGTGTCATCTCCATCTGTTTATAGAATACTAAGTAAATAAATTAACATTATATATATTAAATCTTTAAGATGAAAGTTGAAAGTTCATGTTTAATAAAATTTAGTTAAAGAAGGAAATGGAGATCTGATCTCTCTTAAATGGATAAAGTAAGTTTCATTAGTTGCTAATTGTAATTTAATTAGCTTGTTTAAAGGTAAAATAACATTTAGTTATGAGAAATTTGTGAAAATATCTTCTAAACTGTAGCATTTGAATTGTTAATTCTAGGAAGCCATTATTAATTAGAAACCTAAATTGATATTAATAACAAAAAGTAACTTATCTGTGGAAATTCATAAGTGGGATTCTGTCTTGTCCTGCAAGACAAAGGCATATGGAAAGAAAACAGACCCTCTTTCAATGATAAAGTAAGTGTACTTTATTCTTTTCTAAGTTTCTTTTTTTTCTATTCCATATGATTTAGTGATCTATCTCTAAAACAATCTCAAGGTTACTCTTTAATCTTTTATGGTTCGATCGTGAATACATTGTGCATTTTTTATCAGAACATTGATTATAACATGCTTAGAAAGAACAAGACATGTATGTGTGCAAGGTTGTTCTTTAAACAAAGATCAAAGGGTAAAAGGTGTCATGACAAGCAGCCTCGGAGCAGAATGGCACCAGCTGTTTTTAGCTGTCAACGTTCAAGGTTTTCTATAAACTCCATCCAGCCTCTGAGAACCTGCCTGACATGCCACATCTCCCCCTTTTTTAAATTAATGAAAGTAAAGAAGATATCATCTTTATATTTGAGGGTTTTTATCTTGCAGCATACACAAATTAAAAGAATAATAACACATATAATAACTATTGATTGAATCCAATCATGAGTATTAAGATGTGGGAGCCACTGAGAGGGTTTTAGATCATCAAGAATAGATGCAATAGTGGCAGGATATTTCAGGTTGCTAATTTGATGTTTCTTATGCAAATCTTCTTGGAGGGAAAGCAATTCCTTAGTTAAATTGGTGTGTAAGGCATTAGTTAATTTTTATTGAGTTATTTACCAGGAATCATTCCATATATCATGGGTAATGAGGGTAACACAGATATGTGAAAAAATAAAATCACAAGATAATTTTAACCTAGTATTGAAAGCTTCTTGCCATTGTCCAGTCCAAAGGACAGTGGCCTCTAGAGCATCTAATCTAGACATGATTTCACTATCTATACTGGTTTGAATTAACAATTCATTGGTAACATTTTCCATGAAAGAATCAATTGATCAGCAGATTGAATGGTTATTATTAAAGCAGTGGTAGAAGTAGCTGCAAAGGTGGCAATAGCAACAATAGAGATGATTGAAGCTAAAAGAGTTCCAAGGAAGCGTGTTATACGTAACTTTTCAAGAGCTTCAGCAAGGATGGAGAATCCAGGAGAAGGTTGCCATTCTTGGGTCATATTAATGGGTATCTATAGTTGAGCTTGTCTTTTAAAAACAGAGTAATTAAATTTAAGGTAATAACATTGTGATGTGTTAGACAGCTAAGATAACATGAGCCCAATATGTCTCTGCATCTGTCCCAAGATTAAAAGGCGAAAGAAAGAAAAGGATGGTTAGTTTTGAATTTTCATGTGCTTTAACAGCACAGCCAACTCATCCAGGGTCAAGGTCATGTTCAGATTGAAGGTGGGTTGTTGGAGACCCTTCTCAGAGAGATCCATGATAAGGTTTGATATTTCTTTTGGGTAACCACTGAATGTCTGTAGAGGTAGAAACACATGCATAACCACAACCCCAAGTTATCAATGAGGTAGGCCCTTGCCAGTCTGGCCCAGTTTCTAGGTCTCTGTACCAAACCAAAGGATGTTCATGATGCTGTGGTTTTATTGAAAAATGTCTTTCAATAGCCAAGTGAGAGTGTGCATCCCTGTTTAAAAAATGTAAAGTATATAAAAACCTTTGCAATTGATCACAGGGAAGTAGATCCTTATTCCCCCTTTTTTTGTTTTTTTAAAATAAGTTTTAAGAAGATTATGTGAATGTTCAACAATGGTTTGGCCCTGAAGATTATGAGGAATACCAGTAATGTGTAGAATACCCCAATCCTGTAGGAAAAGATGGCAACTATGAGAAGTGTAAGTGGGCCGTTGTCAGTTTTGAGAGCTCATGGATGTTCCAATGTAGCAAATGCCTGTAACAGATGAGAATGAACATGGGAAGAATGTACACCAGTATGAAGGGAGGCAAATATGCAATGAGAAAAAGTATCAATACTAACATATATATATATCTCAATTTACCAAAAGAAGGAAAATGAGTAACATCCATTTGCCAAAGTTCATTTGGCTGGAGTCCATGAGGATTGATGCCTTCAACTGGAATGGGAGAAGTAATTGTTTGACAATCAGCACATCCTTTGATAATTTGTTTAGCCTCAGAATGGGAAAGATGAAATTGTTTTTCTAAGGCTTTGGTGTTTTGGTGGAAGAAATCATGAGAAACTTGAGCTTGTTGAAAAGCAAGGGTTGACACCATTGCAAGATGGTCAGCATGGTTATTTCCTTCAGTAAGTGGACCTGGCAAAGAAGTATGTGAATGGATATGCACAATATAAATGGGCTCAGAACATTGGTCAAGCAGGGATTGGAGAGTAAGGAAAAGGGAGTGTAAAACTTTATCAATAGATAACTTAATTAATGCAGTTTGAAAAGTACAAACACCATAGACTGTATAAGCAGAATCACTAATATTTAAAGGTTGATTAGGAAAGTGTTGCAAAGTTACAACAACAGCAGAAAGCCCAGCCTTTTGTGTGGTTGTTTGGTGAGACAGCATAAAGGATTTCCATCCATCAGTTGTTTTCCAGGTGAGAGCTGCTTTGCTGTTGTGTCCAGATCTATCTACAAAAACAGTAAGTGCTCATGGAATGGGTTGATTTCAGAGAATATGTGGTAAAATGAAGGGTAACAAAAGGAATTGTTGCAATAATTTATCTGACAGTAGGGTGAATTTTACTTCACCATAAAAATCAAGCATAGCCAATTGGAAATCTAAGGAAGTAGACAAAAGGGTGTTAAATTGCCCTCTGGTAATTGGAATAAAAATATAAAATGGATCTTTTCCAGTGATCTGTAAACAGTGTTGTCACCCTTTGGAGACTAGAAAAGAAAGGGATTGAAAGTAAGTTAAGACTTTTTTGGTGTATGTGCTAAGAATGCCCATTCAAGGATACACACAGAAGAGGTGAGCTGTACAATTATACCTGTAGGAGATTGTGGAGTAAATAAATAGAAAAGATGACTGTGGTAATCAGGATCATATCTATGAAGATATTTTTTAGATATGGCAGTTGAGATGAGAGATAACTCTGTTTTGACCTCAGGGGTGAGGGTTCTAACTGAAGTTAGCTAAGAGTCCCCTCAAAGGATATTGAAAAGATGTTGTAGTTGATAAGTAGGAATGCCTAAGTCTGGCCAAATTCAGATAATAATGCCTAATAAATGTTGTAAATCAGTTAAAGTAACAGTAGAGGGCAAGGTTAATTGCAAATGTTGAGGTCATACAGTGCAGTTTACAAGGATATATCCCAAATATTGCCATGGTCCACGTTTAGGAATCTTTCCTGAGCAATTAATAGTCCACTGTCCTGGATAACTTTTAAAATTCCTTGCAATAGAAGATGGCGTTAGTGTAGGAGGGCACACACTGCAAGCTCCCAGAGCAAGGCGGATTGTGGATGAGGTCCTGCCCAGGGGTCTGTGCTGTGCACGCGTGGAGTGAGAAGCTTGGGATACCTATCTGTGCGGATCGGCGGCGTGGACAGAACGGTAGAGATTCATGAGTTTTGAGGCTGCCGGTGGAGGTTGGCACTGGCGGCTGAGCCCCGCGGTTAGGGAAAAAAAAACAAAATTAAATTGTTTAATTTGGAGCCACGGGCGGGGCAAAAAAGTTTTATTTTCTGTGGATCTGGCTGCCTGGTTCCCCTTGGACCTTGTGTGAACAGAACAAATGAGCTAATCAGCACCCAGAGAACCGGAGGGCGGTTTTGGTCGGGGAACGGAGCTGATTTCCCTAGGCACCCAGGGATAAGACCCGGGCCTCTGCGGAGCCAGGAAGAAGGGACACTTCCCAAAAAGGGAGGGCTCTGTTGGAAGACAGGGAAGGGTATTTTATATTTTTAGACATCGATCTGGCTGCCTGTACCGCCCCATAGCTTTGGGGAGCAGATAAGCCGACCTGAAGCACCATTAGGCTGAGAGCAGACGCGAATCTGCACTCAAACTGATTTACTGAGCAGCACGGTGATGCTCGAGCTCGGCTCCAGAAGGGGCAGAATCCGCCTTCTTTAGCACTCCTCACTGACTAACAACAGAGCTACAGCTAACCTGGGGAGTCCGGAAAGTGGGACGTGCTTGATTAATTTCCACGGGCCCAGCTAGGGTCCCGTCCGTAAGGGGGTTGGTCTGGAGGAGGAATTATTTTGGGTCCTGCATTTGGCTAAAAATATAAAAATTAAAAAAAAAAAAGTGAGATCACCTCAACAAATGAAAAATAAATTCTTTTTAATTTAGTTTAATAGCTAAAAGCTACTTCAGACCTGCATATAAAACCCTGTGGAGAAATTGATTGATAAACACAAGTAGGCAGGAAGGATCCACGTGGACCCTAGGAGAATCATTGACACCCCTTTAGCTCTGTTTGACTGCTTGCCTGTGTGGATCTTTGGTTTCTCTCTATTACTCTCTGGTCTATTGCTGTAATTTCCTCTTTCCTCCCCACTTCCTTTTTCCTTCTATTTTTTTTTTTTTTAAAGGTGCTGCCAGCTTGTCGCTCCATTGCTGGGCTTCTTTTTCAGTAATTTCCCACTCACTGTATATATTGATTCTGTATTACAAACTATCGCTTTTCCTTCCTGCATCTTTCTGCCTTCTGTTTTCCGTTGTGGCTCTTAGAGACAACATTTTTTCATAGGCCCACAACTTAATTGGTGTTCATTTCTGTTCCATCTATTTTATTTTCTTCTTCTTCTTCTTTTTTTTTTATTAGTATTAACTTTTTCCTTTCAGACCTTTCTTTACTATTTCTCTCCCTCCTCATAATTCTAGCCTTCTAAATCATGATATATATATATCCCTCCATTTGTTTTCCCAGTCCATTGTAGGAACTCCATATTTTTTCCTAGTACTCTACACTGCCGACACAAGTTAAATATTCATCTCATTAAGTCTCATTTTGCTCCTCTTCTAACTTTTATCAATATTTCTATTATCCTTCTGCCTTCCTTATATCTTTTGATTCCTCTGGACCTAATCTTTTGCCTTCAAGGGAACATAGAAAGAAGCAAGGAAATAAAAGAAGAAGAAAAACTGCCAAAGAGAAAACTTAACTCACACGCAGAACCAACAGCTAAATAAAATTCTAGAGCATAGAGAAAAGCTAATCAACTGAACAAACCCATCAAGATAATATGATGACCAGAGGGAAACAAAAAAATACAAATGACTCTGAGAAACTGGAAAACATGGACCAGTCCAATGCACAAAATAAAAACCAGGAAGGAATGCAGAACATCGAACAACTAATCAAAGCTATCCAAACAAATATCATGGACCAACTTAAAGAACTAAAGGAAGAGATTAAGGATATAAAGAAGACACTGGGAGAATATACTGAAGAAATAGCTAACATGCCTAAAATGGTAATGGATATGATGATGAACAAAGGCACAAGTCAAGAAATGAAAAAGACGCTGGACTCACATGGCAGCAGATTTGAACAGGCAGAGGAAAGAATTAGTGATATGGAAGACAATACAGTTGAAATCAAAGAGAGTGTAGAACAGATAGGCAAAATGATAGAAAAAATCCAGCATGGTCTCAGGGAATTAACCGATAATACAAAACGTATAAACATACGCATTATGAGCATCCAAGAAGGAGAAGAGAAGGGAAAAGGAACAGAAGGAGTGTTGAAGGAAGTTATGACTGAAAACTTTCCAACGCTATTGAGAGAGATGGATGTGCAGTTTCAGGAAGCACAGCGCACCCCAAATAGTATAAATCCCAATAGGCCAACTCCAAGACATATACTTGTCAAAATTTCCAATGCTTAAGACAAAGAGAAAAATACTCAGGGCAGCAAGAGAAAAGAGAACCATCACATACAAGGGAAGCACAATAAGATTAAGGGCTGATTTCTCAGCTGAAACCATGGAGGCAAGAAGACTGTGGTATGACATAGTCAAAACACTAAAAGAAAAAAACTTCCAGCCATGAATTCTCTATCCAGCAAAATTGGCATTCAAAAATGATGGAGAGTTTAAAATATTCACAGATAAACTGCAATTAAGAGAGTATGTCAAGAAGAAACCAGCACTTCAAGAAATACTAAAGGAATCTCTACAAGTTGAAAGGAAAAAACAAAGGAGAGAGAGTTGGAGGAGAGTATAAAAACAACTGAAAAGACAAAAAGAGAAACAAAACAACATATGACATACATTAACCCAAAGAAAAAGTGGCTGAAGTAAGAAATTTGTTATGAGTAATAACACTGAATGTTAATGGATTAAATTCACCAATCAAAAGACACAGATTGGCAGAATGGATAAGAAAATATGATCCATCTATATGCTGTCTACAAGAAACCCACCTTCGACCCAGGGATTCAAGGAGGCTGAAAGTGAATGGCTGGAAAATCATTTTACAAGCTAACAATAGCCAAAAAAGGGCAGGAGTAGCTATTCTAATATCAGACAAAATAGACTTTAAATGCAAAACTATTGTAAGAGACAAAGATGGACACTACATATTAGTAAAAGGAGTAATCTCTCAAGAAGAGAGAACAATCATCAACATTTACACACCTAATCGAGGTGCCTCAAAATACGTGCGGCAAACTCTGGAAAAACTAAGAGGAGAAATAAATTCCTCTACAATTATAGCAGGGGACTTCAACACACCACTATCATCATTAGACAGAACATCTGGGAAGAGAATCAATAAAGAAACTAATGCACTCAACAATACATTAGAAGATTTGGGCTTAATAGAGATATACAGAACACTACACCCAAATACAGCAGGATTTACATTCTTCTCGAGTGCACATGGAACATACTCCAAAATAGGCCACATGTTAGGTCACAAAACAACACTCAATGAATTCAGAAATATTGAGATTATACAAAGTAATTTCTCTGATCACAACGGAATGAAGTTGGAAATCACTAAGGGCCAGAGAAACAGGTTAGGCACAAGGATATGGAAGTTAAACAACACACTCTTAGACAAACAGTGAGTCAAAGAGGAAATTTCAAAAGAAATCAGTAACTACCTTGAAACTAATGAAAATGACAACACAACATATCAAAACCTATGGGATGCAGCGAAAGCAGTCCTGAGAGGGAAGTTCATAGTCATAAATTCATATATAAAAAAAGAAGAAAGAGCTAAAATTGAAGACCTAACTACACACTTGGAGGAGTTGGAAAAACAACAAAAACTAAACCTAAAGGAAGTAGAAAGCAGGAAATAACAAAGATTAGAGCAGAACTAAATGAAATAGAGAATAAGAAAGCACTGAAAAAAATAAACAAAACCAAAAGCTGGTTCTTCAAGAATATTAACAAAATTGACAAACCCTTAGCCAGACTAACAAAGAAAAAGAGAGAACAGATGCAAATACATAAAATAAGGAAAGAGCAAGCTGATATCACTACTGACTCACAGAAATAAAGAGTATCATAAGAGGATACTTTGAAAAATTATATGCCAACAAGAATGACAATTTAGAGGAAATGGACAAGTTTCTAGAAACCCACAAACAGCTGACATTGATGAAAGAAGAAATAGATGAATTCAACAATCCAATTACAAGTAAAGAGATAGACTCAGTCATTTAAAACCTCCCAACTAAGAAGAGTCCAGGACCAGATGGCTTCACAGCTGATTCTTCCAAACATTCTGGAAAGAGCTAACACGAATTCTACTTAAGCTCTTCCAAAAAATTGAAGTAGAAGGAATATTACGTAACTCATTCTATGATGCCAACATTACCCTAATACCAAAACCAAATAAAGATACCACAAGAAAGGAAAATTACAGATCAATTTCTCTAAAGAACCTATATGCTAAAATTCTAAACAAAACACTTGCTAATCGCATTCAACAACATATCAAAAGGATTATACACCATGACCAAGTGGGTTTCATCCCAGGTATCCATGGATGGTTCAATATAAGAAAATCAATCAATGTAATACACCACATAAACAGACAGAAAGAAAAAAATCACATGATCATCTCTATAGATGCCAAAAAAGCATTCGACAAAATACAGCACTCTTTCCTCATAAAAACACTACAAAAGATAGGAATAGATGGAAATTTTCTGAAAATGATAAAGGGTATATATGAAAAACCCAAAGCTAACATCATTTTCAATGGTGAAATCCTAAAAGCCTTCCCTCTGAGATCGGGAACAAGACGAGGATGCCCACTATCACCACTCCTATTTAACATTGTCTTAGAAGTATTTGCACTAGCACTGAGACAAGAAAAGGACATAAAAGCCTTCCAGATTGGAAAAGAAGAAGTAGAAATTTCATTATTTGCAGATGACATGATCCTATACATAGAAAGCCGTGAGAAATCGACAAGGCTTCTAGAACTTATAAAGGAGTTCAGTAATGTTGCAGGCTATAAGATCAACGCTCAAAAATCATTAGCATTTCTATACACCAATAACCAGCAAACTGAGGAGGAAACAGGAAAAAAATACCATTTACAATAGTAAACAAAAGAATCAAATACCTAGGAATAAATTTAACTAAAGATGTAAAGGACTTATATACAGAAAACTACACAACACTGTTAAAGGAAATCAAAGAAGACTTAAATAAATGTAAAAATATTCCCTGTTCATGGATGGGAAGACTAAACATCATCAAGATGTCTATCCACCCAAACTAATCTACAGATTTAATGCAATCCCAATAAAAGTCAACACTATATTTTTTAAGGAACTGGAAAAACTAACCAAAAAATATATTTAGAGAGGCAAGTGGCCCTGAATTGCCAAAGATAAATTGAAAAAGAAAAATGAAGTTGGAGGTATCACATTACCTGACTTTAAAACATACTACAAAGCTACAGTGATCAAAACTGCGTGGTACTGGCACAAGGATAGACCTACTGACCAATGGAACAGAATTGAGAGATCCTCGCATATACAGTCATCTGATATTTGACAAGGCCACGAAGCCCACTCAGCTGGGAGAGAGTGGCCTCTTTAACAAGTGGTGCTTGGAGAACTGGATATCCATATCCAAAAGAATGAGAGAAGAATACCATCTCACACCTTATACAAAAATCAACTCAAGAAGGATCAAAGATCTAAATATAAGAGCAAAAACCATAAAAACCTTCGAAGATAATGTAAGGAAGCATCCACAGGACCTTGTAATAGGAAAAGGTTTCATGAACTTCACAGCCAAAGCACGAGCAGCAAGAGAAAAAATTGGTAAATGGGATCCCCTCAAAATTAAAAACCTCTGCACCTCAAAAGATGTTATTAAGAAAATAAAAAGGCAGCCTACCCAATGGGAAAAATATTCGGCAACTACATATCTGATAGGAGCCTAATATCCTGCATATATAAAGAAATCCTACACTTTGAAAATAAAAGGACAAACAACCCATTTAAAAAATGGGCAAGTGACCTGAAAAGACACTTCTCCAAGGAAGAAATACAAATGGCTAAAAAGCACATAAAAACATGCTCAACATCGCTTGCTATCAGGGAAATGGAAATCAAAACTACAATGAGATACCATCTTTCACCCATCAGAATGGCAGCTATGAAAAAAACAGGAGACACTAAATGTTGGAGAGGATGTGGAGGAATAGGAACCCTCATCCACTGCTGGTGGGACTGCGGTAGGGTCCAGGCACTGTGGAGGACAGTTTGGCGGTTCCTCAGAAAACAAACAATAGATCTTCCATATGATCCAGCAATTCTTCTGGTAAATACCCAGAAGAACTGAAAACAAAAATACAAACAGATATATGCACACCAATGTTCATAGCGGCATTGTTCACCATTGTCAAAAGTTGGAATCAGCCCTGGTGCCCATCAACAGACGAATAGATAAGCAAAATGTGGTACATACATACAATGGAATAGTACTCAGCGGTAAGAAGGAACAAAGTGCTAACACGTGGAATAACATGGATGAATCTTGAAGACCTTATGTTGAGTGAAGCAAGCCAGGCACTGAAGGATGAACTGTATAGGACCTCACTGAACTGAACTGAGGAATGTGAGCAGTCTCTGAGAACCATTGTCTGAAAGATAGGTTACCAAAGAGAGTAAGAGAAGAGCAGGCTTTGAGCCATCACCCATATGGACATAATCTATGGTAAAGGGATAGAGTGTGGTTGCATGTTGTGGAATGGGGCAGATGAGTGTTGGTGTTCCTGGGTTTGGTGGTGCAGCACTGGTGGGTGGGTGGATTAGGAAGGGCAGGTTCAAATCCCCAGGGCATGTAACTGTGAATCTTGACATTCCATGGGTTGGGAGAGGGGGATATCCTGGGCCCTGGGGGGCTGGGGGGAAGGGAACAGTCAAGATCTAATGGGTTGTTTGGTGGTCATGGGGAAGGTTTTTCATTACCTTACAGTAATGGACACAGGACATGGTAAATATCATCAAAATTATTAAACTGTATCATCTAAATTGTAAATTATACTGTAAATCACTGATTATGTTTAGTTGCTATATTTTGCTATCTGTATAACAGTTATAACAATGGTAACAACCAAAAAAGGGGGGGGGTTTATATGGGGTGGGGAAGTGGGGGTGGTTTGGTATCTGGGAGTCTCCGGCACTCCGTGTGTGACTTTGCTGTGACCTAAAACTTCTTTGAAAATTAAATGAAAAATTGGGAGACAATGGGGATTGAGAGGAGGAAGGTGTCATGGCACACCAGACATCCCATTACACAGTGATAAAAGGCATAAAAAAAAAGAAAAGAGAAAGGGAAAAAAAATGAATATATATATATATATTTTAAAGGCATTTCCTTTGCTTTTTTACCCATTTTTTGAATGTCCCAATCCACTAATTATATTTAATTTTGTTTTGTTCTTTGTTTCATTATTTGTTTTTTTTCCTTCTTTTATTTTTCCCCCTCAGTCTCTTATGTTTTTCTCTTGCATGTAAGGTTATCATACTTGTTTCTTTTTCCTAATAAGTGTATTTGATTATTTTATGGACTAAATGTTCATGGAGGATTTGGATCACAGAAGGGTTACAATGGGTACTGTGGGGGATTATTGGGGGGTGTCTGGGGGGGAGGTTTCGTGGGGCCAGGTTCATCCAAATATACTTGAAAGATATACAAATTCGTTCAAAGGATCGGGGGATGGGGCATGGTCACGATGGGTGGATAATCAAACAATAAATGAGGGAATCTGAAGTCCTAGCCTGGAGCGCTCTGCCACAGTCTCCAAGGGAGCAGCAATAGTCCTCTGAGTGAAGGACAGTGCCTGTCAAAATAGGATGACCCACTGATGTGTTTTTTTTACTGATGACTACCCTTGTGAGTCTTTGCTCTTGTAACTGAGACTTAGCCTGCAGTTGTAGGGTGCCTAAGGGTTGCCACCTGAGAGCCTCCTTGTTGCTCAAATGTGGCCTCTTTCTAAGCCAAACTCAGCATATGATTGCATTACTTTCCCCCCAACGTGGGACATGACTCCCGGGGATGAGCCTCCCTGGCAACGAGGGATTAATACCAAGTGCCAACTGGCAACACAACTGGAAAAAGACCTTGAATAAAAGGGGGAAATGGTAAAGACAGATGAGTTCAAGTGGCTAAGAGACTTTAAAGAGAGTCGGGAGGTCATCCCAGAGGTAACTCTTACGCACATCTCAGTAGGAGCTCATAGAACATCTAAGTGCGTATCACCCCACACAGTGGGTTTCCTGAGAGCTCTGGAGACACCCAGGTCCTATATAGGGGGGATAGCCCCAGAGACCGATGCCTTATCAGTGGGCTCTATTTTGGAATCTGTGCTCATGAGAGTGACAGAATTGGACTCAAATAAGTCCTCCCTGCACATGGTTCACCAGTCCCTTCTATTCAAACGTATATGTGATGCTGGAGTTTTTAGGTATACTTCCAGAGACTGGAGCCTCTGGCCTCCCTATGTGCCAGGTGTGCGTGGAATCTCGGTTGAGCTGCAACTCCTACCCTACAGCTCAAAGGACTCATCCAAGTCACCTGGTGAGGAGACAACGGATGGGCAATGACCATCCCAGGGAACGGAGAGGGCCTGCATCTGCAGTCAGGATCATCCCACCCACCATATCCTTGGGATATAAGCCCTCTCTCACTTGGAGGTGGAGTGGACATTACCATCCCAGTCTCCTCAGGATTGGGGGAAGAACTATGGACTAGAGTGGACTTGATGGTATTCTCTTGTTCACATATGGTGATTCTAGCAATGCAAGAAATTATAACAATGAGGTGGAGCCAGTGGCCACTTGACACTTTTGGGGTAGCGAGGGGATGATCAGTTGAAATACAGGGGCTTCTTTGGGAGTTAGAGGTTGTCCTGAGTACCGTTGTGGCAACAGATCAGCACACACCACTCAGAACTGAGTGGGAGAGAGTGTGGTCTATGGTGTGAACTGTGGTCTATGGTTGGTGGCAAGGCTCCAGGATGTGTAAGTTCATTGAGGGTGGTGGGCCACACTTGTGGGAGATGTTTGTGTGGGTTGTGGTCGGAGTTGTGGGAGGTGGGCAACATGGGAATCCCAGTGGGTTCCGTGTAATATTTTGGGTAATCTAAGCACCTCTTAAAATATATGTACATATATTTATATAAATAACATTTTTGTAAGCAAATACACTTATATGCATATATATTTATATATCATTTTACAAATGTTTGTATGTATTGTGAGAATTTTGACTTTTACCAAAAAAAAAAAAATAATTCCTTGCAATAAATTTTGTAAAAAATCCTCTGTAGGGGTTGAGAAAAGGATATCATCCATGTAATGATAAAAGATAATTTTGTGTTATTTATTTTGAATTGGTTGTAAGATTTGATGAATAAGGTACTGACAAATTGTGGGGCTATTATCCATACCCTGTGGGAGGACTGTATATTGATAATGTTGCATCAGAGCATTAAAATTAATAGAAGGAAGGGAAAAAGCAAATCGAGGCTTATCTTGTGCAGCTAAAAGTATGGTGAAAAGCAGTCTTTTAAATTTATAGCGATGAGAGGCCATTCTTTAGGGTGCATGGCAGGATTAGGGAGGCCAGGTTGAAGGGCTCCCATAGGTTGGATTATTTTATTAATTTTTCAAAGATCATGTATAAGTCTCCATTTTCCAGACTTTTTAGGAATAACAAATATAGGGGTATTCCATGGACTATGAGAAACTTCAAGTCTACCATTGGATAATGGTTCTTGAACTAAAATATGAGCAAGGTGGAGTTTCTCCTCTGATGAGGGCCACTGGTCAACCCAAATTGGCTTATGAGAAGTCCAGGTTAAGGTCAGAGGAGTTAATCTGCCAGTGGCCATTCCTAAAAATGTGGAATAATAACCTGAGCTTCCCATTTTGAGAGAAGTTCTCGCCCCATAAGTTGATAAGTATAGGGACAATATAAGGTTGGAATTGTCCTTCTTAGCTTTCTGGCCTGGTAACCTGTAAGGGACAGGAACTTCGGTGGGTGGTAGTGTATCCACCTATGGCTTGCAAAGGAAAAGGACAAGATTCTTTAGGAAAAGAAGATGGCCAGGAATCTTCAGAAATTACTGAGACATCAGCTCCAGTGTCTACCAGTCCAGTAAAATTCCCCCATTAATAGAAATAGATAACATAGGTTTATTACTTTGTAAAGAGTGAGTCCAAAACTGCTGACAGTGAGTGCTACTAAAACTTCCTTGCCATAGTTTTGTAGCAGATGTTAATTTGGGTTGAGGTAAGAGTAATAACTAAGCAATTTTCTGTCCCTTAGATATAACTTGGAATGAGGAAGAGCTGAGCATAATTTGAATTTCTCCAGCATAATCATTATTAATAACTACTGGGTGAACAACAAATCCTGAGCGGGTAGTACTAGAATGTCCCAGGAGGAGGCCATAAATGTTGGTGGAGAGAGGACCCCAAACCTCAGTAGGAGCTAGTTCTACTTTATTTCGCTCTTTAAGAGTTATTTTTTGGGCAACATATAGTTCAGTCCCTGCGCTGCCAGTGGTGGCTGCTTTAAGGTCAGTGACTGTAAGCTCATCAATTCCAAAAGGCTTGTGATTTGTTCCGCTTCTCCTGAAGTTTCCAGACAAAGGGCATCCTTGATCATCAAAGTGAGACTTACATTGATTTGCCCAATGTTTGCCTTTTTTACAGCGAGGGCATATTTGATTAGAGAACTGCACTGGTCCTCCAGAATGAGAGGTACAATTTTTTTGTAGATGCCCCTTTTTTTCCACATTTAAAGCAAGTGGCATTAAAAGTCATAATGGCAGCTAAAACTTTTGCCGTGTGACTTTCAGTACCGATATTCTGACAGGCTTTTAAAAAGTCTCCAATAGTGACAGCCATAGTTTTAACAGGTAGAATGACTTGCTGACAATTTATGTTATCATTTTCATAGGCCAACTGGATTAACAGTCTTTTGGTGGCCTGGCTGTTATCTATTTGCCTATGTATAGCTTTTAAAGTCAATCGATAAAATCCATATATGGTTCATGTGCCCCCTGCCAGATAGATGCAAAGGAGTTTTGAGGAGTTTTTCCTTCAGAGATGGCCTTCCAGGCTCTGTGAGCCAATTCAGAGCACTGCATAAACAATCATTAATCAGCTTGATCCTGTATTTGGAGGTTAGTAAATTGCCCAATGCCCAGGAGGGCTTCAAGGGTTACCTGTATTTGGTGATTAATGTTACTAATATGTTTTTGCTCTGCTCTCTCTTGATATTCTGTTAACCAGATGCTATATTGAGCAGGCGTGGTTAAAGTCCATACTAAAATTTTCCAACCTGCAGGGATTATGGCATACATTGTGGTTAATGCCCCCAGTAATCCTTTGGTATAAGGGGAGTGCATACCATGATCTTTTATGCTATGCTTTAATTTGTTAAAGACGTTATAGGGGAGGAATTCATGAACCAGCTGTTGTTGAGGATTTAAAACAACAGGGAACAAGGAATTAGCAAAGTCACCCTCTTTTAATCCTTCTTGTAAACACTGTTGCATCTCAGGGATGAAATTATGATCAGTTTCAGTTTCATCTTGACTGACTATATAAGCTTTAGGAGCCATTGAAGGCAGTAGGTCCAGGGTTATAGGAAGAGTTGTAGAAGGAGGTGGATCAAAATCAGAGTCAATCTGAATAGGTTCTAAAGCTGTCATAATCAAACCCCACAAGGCTAAATGATCAAGTGTTACAGAGCCACCTGCTTCTTGATGATACTTTAATTTTTTTCCTACCCATTTCCAATCCTTAAGATCTAAGCTTCCCTCTTTGGGGGACCAAGGGCAATACCAGAATGGAGCATCAAACAAAGAAAATAATTTTTCCTCCTCAACTTTAGTTCCTGAAGCCTTAAGAAGCTGTAATAATTCTTTAAGAAACTTCAATTGTTCATTAGAAAGCTGAGTTCCCATTATTTAGAAAGTACAGTGAGTCATGGATGTGAAATGTCTTCCTTCCCCTTACCAGGAATGAGACCGATTAAGATGCTCCTTGTCCTCACTGATGCATCAGGGCCCTCTTCGGGCACCACTTGTGGAAATTCATGAGAGGGATTCTATTTTGTCTTTCAAGACAAAGGTGCATGGAAATAAATCAGACCCTCTTTTGGATGCCAAAGGAAGAGTATTTTATTCTTTGCTGAGTTTCTTTTTTATTCCATTCCATATGATTTAGTGATCTATATCTAAAACAATTTCAAGGTTACTCTTTAATCTTTTAAGGTTCAATTATGACTATATTGTGCATTGTTTTTCAGAACATTTGTTTTAACATGCTTATAAAGGACAGAACACGTATGTGTGCAAGGTTGTTCCTTAAACAAAGATCAAGGGGTAAAAGGTGTCATGACAAGGAGCCTTGAGGAAGAATGGCACCAGCCATTTTCAGCCATCAACATTCACGTTTTCTGTGAACTCCATCCAGCCTCTAAGAACCTGCCTGATTCACCACAACTGGGGATTTGCGGGTATGTGGTTGAAAGTACAAGGTTGGGAATGCTCTTATGACAATATGACAAGGGAGGGTTCCTGGTTTTGGATGTTGGATGGGGGGGCATTTGGGACAAGGTGCACCTGGATCAGGCTTCTAGGGAGTGTGTGAATGATCATTCTGTCACAATGCATTGTATCAGTGGGTGGAGACTGACATAATGAGCGGGAAGGAGTTGGACTTCCATCCTCTGGAGGACGAATTTTTTCAGAAATAGGTGGGAGTCTATCGAGAGCATGGACTGTTCCTAATAGGGGAGAACAAAGCAGTGTGTCAAAACCTTAGTGATGTTGCAAGTAACTATGAATCTTGTCATCCAGGAATGAAGTTGGGTCGTCGCCATGGGCCCCAAGGGGAGGGGGAGTGAGGAATAGAATAGATAGAACAGGGGATATTTAGTGTGCAATGGAAGTGATTTACATAATCTTTCAATACGGGACACAGGCCATGTTAAATATCAAAATTTATAAAAGTGTACAGTCAAAAATGTAAACTATAATGTAAACCACGGACCATGTTTAGTAGCTATGTTTCACTATTGGTATACTAATTATAACAAAGGTACCATCCACATATAAAAAGGTATGAATAAGGGGAGGGAGGAAAGGGGGATGACGTTGGGTATATGAGAGTCACCTGTACTCTGTGTGTGACTTTGTTGTTACCTAAAACTTCTTTGAAAACAAAATGAAAAATAGTGAGACACAGGAATGAGTGGGAGAAGGTGCCATGGTACAGCCAGGACACCAGATATCATGTTGATGAAAGGCAAAATGTCAAAAAAATTTAAAAAAATATTTTTCTTTTTTTATAATATCCCAATCTTTTAATTTAATTTAATTTAAAAAAAAACTTTTATGTAATTTATATCAGATTTAAACTTATTATTGTTTCACTTTCCTATTAATTTATTAGGCTATTGTAATGGCTTCATTTTTGAAGAAGCTTTGGATCACAGCAGGGTTACAACTCAGGCAGGGGAGGATCAATGGTGTGGGGTGTCAGTGATGGGGGATGCATGAGAGGAAGTTCACCTGAGCATACATATAAAGTATGTAAAAATGTTCAGATGTACATGGGACATTGTCACAGTGGGTGACAAATCACACAATAACTGAGAGAATACAGAATTCCCATCCTGAAGGGCTCTGCCACATTCTCTAAAGGAGCAGCAACAGTTGCCCAAGTGCAGGAGCAGTGACTGGGAAAGGAGGATGATCCACTGATGGGGCCTTGATATTGATGACTAGGGTTATGAGCCTTTGCTCTTGAAATTGAAACTTAGCCTATTGTTATGGGGTGCCTAAGGGTTGCATCCTGAAAGCCTCCTTGTTGCTCATGTGGCCTCTCTCTAAGCCAAACTCAGCATATGAGTGCATTACCTTGCCCCAAGCTTGGGACATGACTCCCGGGTATGAGCCTCCCTGGCACTGAGAGATTGCTACCAAGCACCAACCAGCAATGGAACTGGAAAAAGACCTCAAAGAAAAGGGTGAAAAGGTAAAGACAAATGAATTTATATGGCTAAGAGACTTCAATGTGAGTTGGGAGGTTATCCCAGAGGTAACGCTTACACATATCTCAGCAGGATCTCATAGACTCCCAAATAGTGGGACTCCTGGGGGCTCTGTAGACACCCAGGTCCTATGGTCAGAGTGGATAGCTCTGGAGTTTGGTGCCTTGTCAGTGGGCCCTACTTTGGAGTTTGTGCACCTGAGAGTGACAGTGTTGGAATCAATTATTTTTTCCCTGCACATGGATTATCTGTCCCTTCTGTTCAAATCTATACTTGGTGCTGGAGTTTGTAGGTGTACATCAGAGACTCAAATTTTTGGGCTGTCCATGTGCCAGCTGGGCCTAGAACCTCAGTGAAGTTGAAAAACCTACTCTACATCTCAATGGACTCACCCACAACAACTTGTGGGAAGATGATGATGGACAACGGCCGTCTCAGGGAATGGAGAGAGTCAGCAGCTGCAGGTAGGATAGTCCCATCCCTCTTCCTGATGGGATATAAGCCTCCTCTCAATTGGAGGTGGAGTGGACCTCACCATCCCAGAAACCTCGGGATTGGGGGAAGAGCTATGTACTAGAGTGGACTTACTGGTATTCTACTGCAGACATATTGTGATTTTAGCAATGGAAGAAATTATAACATGGATGTGGAGCCAGTGGCCATGGAGACTCTGAGGGCAGGGAGAGGGAAAAACAGTTGTAATATTGGAGCTTCTTCAGGACTTGGGATTTGTCCTGAGTGACATTGCAATGACAGACATGTGCCATTTTATATCACCAAATATCATGCAGAACTGTGTGTGAGACAGTTTAGACTACACTGTGAACTATGGTTCATGCTTAAGGGCAAAGCCCCATGATGCACTTTACAATTGCAGTGAATGTGTCATACAAAGGAAGGATGTTCATGTTGGAGGGTGTGGGAGGTTTGGGTATTGGGGCATATGGGAATCCCTATATCTTTTGTGTAACATTTATGTAATCTAAATATCTTTTTAAAAAAAAAATAAAATAAATAGTTGTGTGGTTTTCATCATACAAGTCCTTCATATATTTGGTAAGTTTATTCCTATCTATTTCATTCTTTGAGTTGCTCTTGTAAAGGTAATTTTCTTGATTTCCTCCTCAGATTGTCTATTATTGGTGTACAGACATGCTATTGAATTTTGCATTTTTGTCTTATATCCTGTTACTTTACTGAACTCATTTTTCAGCTCTAGAAGTTTGTTGTAGATTTCTCAGGGCTTCCAATGTATAGGATCATGTCATCTGCAGGTAGTGAAAATTCCCTTCTTCCTTTCCAATTTGGATGTCTTTTATATCCTTTTCTTGCCTGGGTGCTTCAGCAAGTACTTCTAACAAGGAGTTAAATAAGAGCAATGACAGTAGGGATCTTTTTCTTGTTCCAGATCTTAGATAGAAAGCTTGTAACATTTCACCATATATGTGATGTTAAATGTGAGTTTTTCATGTATACCCTTTATTAGGTTGAGGATGTTTCCTTCTATTACTCTCTTTTGAAGTGTTTTTATCAGGAATGGGTACTGCATTTTGTCTAATGCTTTTTCTGCATCAATTGAGATGATCATGTGATTTTTTTCTTTCAATATCTTAATGTTGTGTATTACATTGATTGATTTTCTTATGTTGAACCATCCTTGCATACCAGGGATGAACCCCACTTGGCCAAGGTGTATAATTCATTTGATGTGTTGTTGAATATGTTTTGCAATTATTTTATTGAGATTTTTAGCATCCAGTTTCATCAGAGAAATTAGTCTGTAGATTTCCTTTCTGGTGGTGTCTTTATGTGGCTTTTTATTAGGGTGATGTTGGCATCATAGAATGAGTTAGGGGGTGTTCCCTCCATATTTATATTTTGGAAGAGTTCAAGCAGGATTGGTGTTAGTTCTTTCCAGAATGATTAGTAGAATTTACCTGTGAAGCCATCTCATACTGGGCTCTTCTTAGTTGGGAGGGTTTGATGACAAATTCAATATCATTTCTTGAGCTTTGTCTGTTCAGTTCAATTTCTTCTTTTGTTAATTCTGGTTGCTTGTGTTACTATAAGTTTGTCCATGTCATCTAAGTTTTCCGTCTTGTGACATACAATTTTTTAAAGTATCCTCTAATGATAATTTTTATTACAGTGGGGTCAGTGGTGATATCCTCTTCTACATTTTTTAATTTATGTATTTAAATCTTCTATCTTTTTTTCTTTGTTATTCTAACTAAGGGTTTGCCAATTTTTAAAATCATCTCAAATAATCAACTTTTCTTTCCTAATTTTTTTCTCTTTCTTTCTTATTTTCAATTTCATTTACCTCTGCTCTAATCCTTGTTATTTCCTTCTTTCTTCTTGCTTTGGAATTACTTTGTCATTCATTTTCTAATTCTTTTACCTGTTTTGTTAGGTCTTTGATTTTAGTTCTTTCTTTTTAAAATTTAGGCCTTTATGGATATAAATTTCCTTCTCAGCACTGCTTTTGATGCATTTCATATGTTTTATTTATTTTTTATTAAATTTATAAAATTTTATCACTCATACATGAACACACAAAAAAATTTAGTGTATAGAAATAGTTTTGAACTTACAAAAAAACCATACATAATATAATACAGGGCTCCCATACCTTACCATACCACCAATACCTTGCATTGTTGTTAAACATTTTTAACTAATGATAAAAGAGCATCCTCAAAATATTATTTCTAACCAAAAAATTTTCCCCTAACCACCCTATTATTATTATTATTTTTATATCATTTATACATGAACATACATGAACAATAAGTATATAGTAAAAGTTGTGAACTTACAAAGTAAACATTCATAACATCATACAGGTGTCTGGAACATTAACCTTCCTCCAACATCTTGCTTTGTCATGAGACATTTGTTACAAATTATGAAAAAATATTGTCAAACACTTATTGCTAATTATACTCTTTATCTTACATTTGGTGTATTTTCCCCCAACCCACGCTATTATTATTTTTAAATATATTTTTATGACAGAAGTTTTAAATTTACAAAACAATCATGCACATGTGCAGAATTCCCAAATAACAGACCTCTATCAACACACAACCCCATGGTGGAACATTTGTTACAGATTATGAGATAATATTATCCAATTATTACAAGCACCATAGCATACTTTTGGCACACATTTTCCATACTCTCCCATTATCAACACAGGACATTTTTGGCATAGATACAAGAATGTTACACTATAACTGTTAACCACAGTCTCATAGGTCGCTCCAGTTGTATTTTTTCAATGTTTCACATTCCCACCACCTTGCAATAGTAATGCACATTTGCTCTGGCTCACAAAGGACATTCTTGCATCTTACCATCAACCAAAATTCTCATGCACCTTATGATTTATTGTGCTATTCAGTCCCTTGATTACTCTCTAGCTTTCTATCAATTGGCATTTTAATCCCCAGACTACAATTTTCAGCTACATTCCCATTTATAAACCAGCTGTTATGCACTATAATGTGTTACCTTCAACTCTGCACATTTCCACACTTTTACAGTAAAGCTAATTAAAACTTCTACATACATTAAATATCAGTAGAAAATCTCAGTCTTACTCTTATCTCTTTTTAGAATCCACCACTTATCACCAAGTCTTGCAAGTATTTTCCTAAATTTTTTTATAGAACCTTTATGGTTCTTGCTTTTATATTTAGGTTTTTGATCCAGTTTGAGTTAGTTTTTATATAAGGTGTGAGATAGGGATCCTATTTCCTCTTTTTGCTATGGATATCCAGTTTCCTCAGCACCATTTTTTTTAATGGATTGTTTATCTCAAGCTGGGTGTGTTTGACAGACTAGTCAAAAATCACTTGACCATAGATGCGAGGATCTGTTTCTGACCAGTCATTTCGGTTTTCTGGTCTATGTTTCTATCTTTATGCCAGTACCATGCTGTTTTTACCACTGTAAATAGGTAATATGATTTAAATTCCAGAAATGTGTGTTCTCCAACTTTGCATTTCCTTTTTAAGATGTTTCAGACTGTTCTAGAAAACTTAGCATTCCAAAAAATTTGATAATCATGTTTTTCATTTATTTAAAAAATGGTGGTGAAAATTTTAGTGGGATTGCAATGAATCTGTATATCAATTTGAGTAGAATTGACATCTTAATGATATTTCATCTTCCTATCCATGAACATGGAATGTTCTTGCAATTATTTAGGATTTTAAAAATTTCTTTTAACAATGAGTTGCAGTTTTCTGAACACAAGCGTTTTACATCATTGGCTAAGTTTATTCCTGAATATTTGGGTTTTATTGGTCATATTTTATTTTCACCACTCTTTCAACACTTTTAGTTACTTTTAGTAATATAATCTTCATTTATAGACTTTCTTCTAGGCCTTTCTTTCCTGTCTTTTCTTTTCAAGCAGTAGCACACCCTTTAGTATTTCTTGCAAGGGGGTCTCTTTCTTAAAAATTCTCTCAGTTTCTGTTCATCTGTGAATATTCTAAACTTGCTGTCATTTTTGAAAGATAATCTTGCTGGGTAGAAAATTCTTGGCCAGAAATTCTTCTCTTGCAGTATCTTAAATATATCATACCACTGTTTTCTTGCTTCTGTGGTTACTGGTAATAAATCAACACTTAATCTTATTGGGTATTTCTTCTATGTTATGCATTGCTTTTCTCTTGCTGCTCTCAGAATTCTCTCTTGGTCTTTAGCATTTTACATTGTGATTAGGATGTGTCTCAGAGTTGGCCTATCCAGATTTTTTCAGATTGGAGTATGTCATGCTTCTTGGGCATGTATATCTATGTCCTTCAATAGGGTTGGGAAATTTTCTACCATTATTTCTTCAAATATTCCTTCTGTCTCTTTTCCCTTCTCTTCTCATTCTGGGACACACATGACATATATATATGTTTGCACATCTCTTACTGTCGTAAGTTACCTGAGATCTTTTTCAAAGTTTTCCAATTTTTTCTTCATCTGTTATTTTGTATGTTCACTTTCAGAAGCCATTTCTTCAAGCTCACCAATTCTTTCTTCTGACTCCTCAAATCTGTTATTAAATGATTACAGTGTATTTTTAATTTCATTTATTGCACCTTTCATTACCATAAGATCTGCTATTTTTCTATGTGTTTCAAATACTTCTTTGTGCTCATCCAATGTCTTCTTAATATCCTCAATTTCTTTAGCCATCTCATTGAATTTATTAAGGAGATTTATTTGAATATCTATGATTAGTTGTCTCAAATCCTTTATGTCATCTGGAGGCATATCTTATTCCTTTAACTGGGCCACATCTTCCTGTCTCTTGGTGTGGATTGTAATTTTTGTTAGTGTCTTGCCATCTGACTTAATAGAGTATTTATTCTGGGTGTTGTTTTTCTCTTTGGTTTAAGGCTTCCTGCCCTTTCTCCCTTGCTGGTTGTGTAGTAGGAGCCAAGATTTAGTTAGTGCTATAAACTGTGCGGGCTGAATTTGCCCTCATTGCCCCAAGGACCAATGAAGCTTCCCCCCAACTTTCTCATTTGCCAGGGGTAGGGACAGAGCCACAGTTATGTGGAATAATCCAAGTCACACATACTTTGAGCAGAAAATAAAATAAGAGCAGTGACAATGAGCATCCTTGTCTTGTTCCATATCTTAAAGGGAAAGACATTAGCATTTCACCATAGAATATGATGATAGCTATACGTTTTTCATATTAACACTTTATCCTGTTGAAAAGGTTTACATCTATTACTATTTTCAAAGTGATTTTTATCAAGAATTGAGGATGTATCCTGTCAAATGCCTTTTTTGCATTTCTTTCCTACCCAAATTGATTTACCATTTTAATACCTTTCCAAAAAAAATTACCACAGCATTTTTACTGAGTAGAAAAAGCTAACCATGAAATTTATTTTAAAGGGCAAGGGGCCCAAAATAACCAAAGACATATTTCAAAAGAAATTGGAGGAATCACACAACCTGACTTGAAAACACACTACAAAGCCATAGTGGTGAAAACTGCATGGTAGAAAAGACATACTGACCAATGGCACAGAACTGAGAGTTCTGATATTGAGTCTCACATATATGGTCAACTGATATTTGACAAGGTCACCAAGCCCACTCAAATGGGAGAGAATGGCCTGTTTAACAAATGGTGCTTGGGGCACAGGATCCATATACAGAAGAATGAGAGAGTATCACCATATCACATTGTATACAAAAACTAACTCAGCATGGATCAAGGATCTAAATATATGAGCCAAGACCATAAATTTCCTAGAAAATAATGTAGGGAAGCATCTATGAGATCTGGTAGTAGGAAATGGTTTCATAAACTTTACACCCAAAGCATGAGCAATGAAAGAAAAAATAGAGAAATGGGATGTACTCAAATTTAAAATATTTGTGCTTCAATGGACTTTGTCAGGAAAGTGTAAGGGCACCTACTCAATGGGAGAAAATATTTTGTAAGCATCTATCTGATAGGGATCTAATATCCAGCATATAAAAAGAAATCATACATCTCAAAATAAAAGATAAACAACCCATTTTAAAAATGGGCAAGATATTTGAATACACACTTTTCCAAAGAAGAAATACACATGGTTAAAAAACACATGAAAAGGGAAGCAGCTGTGGCTCAATCAGTAGGGTTCCCGTTTACGATACGGGAGGCCCCGGGTTTGGTTCCCGGGGCCTCCTGGTGAAGGCAAGCCTGCCCACGTGGCATGGTTAGCTGACCCAGTGAGCACAAGCAGCAAGGGAGGGATAAATGAATAAATAAATAAAATCTTAAAAAAAAAAAAAAAAAACACATGAAAAGATGTTCATCATCACTAGCTATTAGGGAAATGCAAATCAAAACTACAGTAATATATCATCTATATATCATCTTATACCCATTAGATTGGTTGCTATTTAAAAAATAAAGGAGGACAACAAGTGTTGGAGAGGATAAGGAAGAAAGGGAATTCTTATCTGCTACTGGTGGGTTGTAGAATATTGAAGCCCTTGTGTAGGACTGTTTGTTGGTTCCTCAGGAAGCTAACTATAGAATGGCCATATGGTCCAGCAATTCCACTCAGAAGCACAACAATGCTCCTAGCTGCAGTATCCACTATTGCCAAAAGTTGGAATCAACTCAAATATCCATCAACAGATGAATGGATATGCAAACTGTGGTATTTACATACAATGGAATATTACTCAGCTGTAAGAAGGAATGCAATATTAACACTTGAGCTAACATGGATTAATCTTGAAGACCTTATGTTAAATGAAGCAAGCCATCCACTGAAGGCCAATTATTTCATGACCTCACTGATATGAATTAAGTAAATTGAGGAGACTCACAGAGCTAGAGTCTGGAAGATAGGTTTACAGAAGAAGGATTGGAGTGGAAGGTGGTGAGCCAATGTTAATATGGGGAAAATCTATGTTAAGTTGGAAGAGTGCACTTGGGCAGTGGATGGACATGACAGTGCTGCAGTGATGTGATTAGGTTTGGCAGTGATGGTATTTGAAGGGGATTAGTGTAGGGGCATTGGGTTGGATAATCCATGGGCCTGTGTGGAGGGTGTGGCAAAAGAGCAGATAAACTCTGGATTTGCAGGTCTGTGTTTAAACCTACAATTTTGGAAATATAGTTTGTCAAATATGGCAGGGGAGTGTTACTGGGATAGGGTGTTATGTGTAGGGTGCACCTGGACCAGGCTTTTATGGAATATCTAAGTGTTTGTCTTGTCATAGTGTGTTATCTCAGTGGGTGGAGAACCACACAATAAACAAGAAATATTAAATTCCCATCCTGGGGTGTCCTGCTATGTTCTCAATTAAAGGAACAAGAATCCATTAAGAATATAGACATTGCCTAATAAAAGAAAACAGACCAATATGACAACTTCTCAATATTATTGCAAGTAACTATGAATCTTATTCTTCAAAAATTGACACTTAACAGTTACTATAGGTTCCAAGAGGAGGGGAAGAGAAAAATTGAATAGATGGATCATAGAACATTTTTAGGGCATTAGAATTGTTCTGCATGTTCTTGCAATAACAAATACAAACCATTTTAAATTTTGTCAAAACCTATAAAAGTGTATGGTCCAAAATGTAAAACACAATGTATACCATTGACCATAGTTATTAGCAACTCCTCAATATTTGTAAATAAACTGTAACAAATGTACTCTCTGCCTGTAAAATGTTATTAATAGTGGAGAATGGAAAAGGGGGAGGGTGTTCAAGATATGGGAATCTCTTATATTCCCTATGTGACTTTTCTATAACCTAAAGTTTCTTAAAAGAGAAAATGTAAAAAATGAGACACTGAGGGAAATATGGAAGAAAATGTTATTGTACATATAAGACAACCAATCTTACAGTGATAAAATGTCTAAAAAATTATTCCAAATTTTTTATTTTTAAAATTTTATTCATTTTTAAAACAATTATTATATCTTTTTCTTATTAATTTTATTTGGCTATTTTGTTGGCTTTGTTTTTTTAGATCTTTTGGATCACAGAAATGTCACAATTGTGGCAGGGGAGGATCACTGGTATGGAGTGTCAGTGATGTAGAAAAGAATGGGGATGGGTTCAAATGAGGCATGCATCTAAGGCATATGAATATATTCAAGTGTTCATGGGGCATTGCCTTGGTGGGTGGGGACCTACACAATAACTGAAAGAATATTGAATTCTCATCCTTGGGACAACTGCTACAAGAATCCCCTAGGTACAAGGGCAGTGCTTTGCCAGGCAATTGGTGTTGTTGTTTCTACTTGTAAACTTTTTCTTGTGAAATTGAAACTGAGGCTAGTATTATATATTACCTAAAAGTTACCTCCTGAAATCCTCCTTCTTGCTCAAATGTGGCCTCTCTCTAAGTCAAACTCACCTTATAAATGCACTACCTTCACCCCAACATGAAACATGACTCCTAGAGATGAGCTTCTCTGGCACTGAAGGATTTTTACCAAGTGCCACCTACCAATGCACCTGGAAAAAGACCTTGACCAAAAGGGGGAAATGGTAAATACAAATGTGTTTTTATGGCTAAGAAATTTCAAAGTGAGGCTGGAGGTCATGCGAGAATTTATGCATTTGGATATCTAAGCAGGATCTCATTTACTGCCACAGTAAGTGCCTTAAATAACAGGGCTCCTGAGGGCTCTGGAGACATCCAGACACTGTAAACAAGGCAGACAAGCTCAGGAATTTGGTACATTTTCATTGGACCTTACTTTGGAATATATGTTCCCCAGTGCAATATAGTTAGACTTATTGTTAATTTCCCTACAATGGCTCTCCTACACTTTTATTTGAACCCATAATGACCATTTAACTTGATAAATATATGTCCTAGAGACATAAATTTTTGGTCTGTTCATTTACCAATTGAGCACTGAATCTCAGCAGAGTTGCAAAACCTGCTCTCCAGTTCATTGGACTCACCCAGGACAACTAACAAGGTGATGATGATAGACAATGCCCATCCCAAGGGACAGATAGTGCCTGCAACTGCAAGCAAGATAGTTCCATCCATCTGTCCCATTGGATCTAAGCCCTCTCTCAGGTAGAAACAGAGTGGCATTATCATTCCCAAATACTCAAGACTGGGAAATGAACAATGGACTAAAATAGACTTATTATTTTTCTATTACAGATGTATTATTATCCTAGCAATGGAAGAAATTTTATGATTGATGTGTAGGCAGTGGCCACCAGAGGTTCTGAGAGGAGGGAGGGAGAAGAATAGGTGTAATACTGAAGCATTTTCAGAATCTTGGAATTTTCCTGCATGATATTGCAATGACAGACACAGGCCATTATATATTTTGTCATAACCTAAACTCTGTCCCATTCTGTGAGACAGAGTTTAAACTATAATGTAAGCTATACTCCAAAAATTAACAACATCCTTCAGTAGTGTGGTACATTTGTTAAAATTGATAAACACATATTGAAGCATTGTTATTAACTTTGGAGTATAGCTTACATTATAGTTTAAACTCTGTCCCATTCTGTGAGACAGAGTTTAAACTATAATGTAAGCTATACTCCAAAGTTAATAACAATGCTTCAATATGTGTTTATCAATTTTAACAAATGTACCACACTACTGAAGGATGTTGTTAATTTTTGGAGTATAGCTTACATTATAGTTTAAACTCTGTCTCACAGAATGGGACAGAGTTTAAACTATAATGTAAGCTATACTCCAAAGTTAATAACAATGCTTCAATATGTGTTTATCAATTTTAACAAATGTACCACACTACTGAAGGATGTTGTTAATTTTTGGAGAGTGTGGGAGGGAGAGAAATGGGACATATGGGAATCCCTTATATTTTACATGTAACATGTATGTAATCTAAAGCTTCTTTATAAAAAAATTAATAAAGAAATACTCAATTGGTGCATAAGAAGACAGCAAAGATATAATAATGATTTAGAAATAATATATAGGACAAAGGAAAAGCCAATTGCAATAAGTAAAATTAAATTCAGAAATATTTGTAAGTACATTAAGTGCAAATGTGCAATATTCTGTCTTTAAAAGACAAAATTTGTCAAACCTGACTTTCTTGAGCAATGAAAAGCTATGAATTTGTGTAACTTGGAAAAACATATATATATGTACAAACAATGAGGAGTGACATAAATGAGCAACTAATTTAACACAATTTAAATAGGCAAAAATGTAATAGAGTGACAACAATCAGAACAGTAGTTACATATTAGTGGATGATAAAAATTGGAATGACACAATTCTGGATTAATAGACATATGCTGCCTCCTGTAAAACTGTACACTTTAAAGCTCTGCACTTTATTGTATGTAAATTTTATCTCAATATAATTTGTACTACAAAAAAACCTTATTAAATCTCTAAGTCACACAAAAAAATACTGGTCAAATCTAGTGATCATTCCTACAGGATAAAAAGAAGCAGCATACAAACTCTCATTAAGCATTTCATTTATCTGAATGGAAGGTATATAAATATCTTCTTAAAATTTGTACTAACAGTGACATTTAATAAATAAAGTGGACCTCAAAAATATTGATATTTGTACTGAAAATGATACCAACAAGAAATTTAAAAGCCAAACTATGGAATGAGAAAACATATTTGCAAATCATATATCTGATAAGGAGAACTTGTTTCCAGAATGCATAAAGAATTCTTACCATTAAATAATAAGACAACTATTTCATTTTAAAATTGATTAAATATCTGAATAGACAGTTGCGAACAAAAAAATACAAAAATGTTCCAAAGCAAAGTCGCTCAACTGTATTAGTCATTAAGAAATGCAAATCAATGTAACAGTGAGATTCCACTTTACACATAGTTGGATTTCTCTAATAAAAATAATTTTACAATGTCTGTATATAGACCATAACAAGGTTGGTGAGGATGTAGAGAAATTAGAATGCTCAAAAATTGCTGGTGGGGGAAGCGGCTGTGGCTCAATCAGTGGGGCTCCTGTTTACCATATGGGAGGCCCCGGGTTCGGTTCCCGGGGCCTCCTGGTGAGGGCAGGCCCGCCCGCGCGGCGTGGTTGGCTGACCCAGCGAGCACAAGCAGCAAGGGGGGGATAAATGAATAAATAAAAAATCTTTAAAAAAAAAAATTGCTGGTGGGAATATAAAATGTTGCAGACGCTCTGCAAAACTATCTTGTATTTCCACAAAAATAAAATATATTTATCATTTGAACCATCAATTTCCCTCTTAAATGTATGCCCAAGAAAAGTGAAAACATATGTCTAAGCGAAAAGTTGTATATGAAAGTTTATAACAGTATTATTCATAACAGCCAAATGTGGAAGACATCCACATGCAACCAATTGGTGAAGAGCTAATGGTTCATACGGTGAAATATTATTTGGCAATCAAAAGGCATGCAGTTCTGATACTTTCCACAATATGGATGAACCTTGACAGTAGCTGATCACAAAAGATCATATATTGTATGATTCTTTTTGTATTCAGTTTACAAGTTTATCAAATCTATATAGACCTAATGTTTCAGGTGGTGAAGAGCAATAGAGAGTGACTGCTAATAGGTGTTGAGTTTCTTTTAGAGATGGTAAATTCATTCTAAAGTTAGCTTCTGGTGATGGTTTCAGAAACCTGGGAATGTTCTAAGCACTATTGAATTGTACGTTTTATAGGGTTGAATTGTATAGTATGTAAATTATATCTCAACAAATCTGTAAAAAATGAGTATGTTAAATTGAGGGATTATTTCTGCAGAATAAAAGACAGTGCAGCAATTGGCATTAAAAATGTTATTCTTATGAATGTAAGATATGTAAATATTTTATTAAAATTTCATACAAAATTGTGCATTCAATTCCTAGTTATGATTAATATTTAAATGGTTTACATTGTATTCAAACATTTAGTTTATTTAATTCATATAGAATGACTGATTAAGTTTTATTATGGGAAATAGTATGTAGCATCAGGAGTATCATCTGTTTCTAATCTGGAAATGGTACCATATGAGCTACATAGTGGACATTTGCTTCAGCAGCCAATTGTTGAACAAAATGCTGCTCATCAAGGGCCAGGGGCACATGGTGCTAGAGAAGTTTGTGTTCCTGGTACCTGAGGAGCATGGCAGCAGTCCCAAGGACTCCCTTTTGGGGTAGAGTGCAGGGGCCAAACATTACAATCAGGGAACCTTGACAAATTCAGTTCCAACTAAATTCTCTCAATTTTCTGTCTTTACATGTATTAGATATGTTTCTCCCTTTGATTCAATGGTATTAATTTTTAATTTTCAATCTAGCTGCAGGATGAAGTCCCTTAGTAAATCATAAGCAATCTACAAATTAGGTTGCCTTCATTTTGAATGGTGTATGCTTTGGGTGAAATGGAGAAATTTGCATGAAAGCCTAAGATTTAGAAGTTCCAAAATCTCTGAATCTTTGAGCTAGAAGAGTCAGTCCTTGTGGCAGTTTGAAATTATTTATGAATCCCTAAATAGAGAAAGATTATGTTCCTAAACTAATCTATACCAGTGGTTGTGATACACATTGATTGCATTAAAATTCCTTTAAGAGGACTTTGATTAAAGTACTTGATAATATCAATTTTGGGCTTTTAATTGGGCTATGTCAGTGGGAGATGACTCATGTTGTGTATCTGCCCTCTTGGTGGGTCTGATAAAAAATGGAGATCCAGAGAGAGACACACAGACACAAGAAAAGGAAGTCATTACTTTTTATCCTGCCATGTGCGAGAAGACTAGAAGATTGCTTAAGCACAAAGTCCCCAAGAGGCTGGAACTGTGGAGCAGCTCAAGAAGAGAGAAACCCTGAAGAAGCTCAGATAGATGAGGACCAGGAAGAGAAGAGCCATATGCTCAATGGCTTGTAGTTGAACTCAGGAAAATGAGCATAGTTGAGACTGGTAGAGGAAGCCTGGAAAGAGACAAGCCATCCACTTGGTTGCTTTCAACTGAGCTCAAACCTAGGCAGAGATCGGCAGCAATCTTGCTTCAGCACATAGCAGCTGATTTCTGTGAGAAAGCACCTCTTATGGTACCTTGATTTGAACTTTTCAAGGCTCTGGAACTGCAAATTTTTCCTCAAATAAATCTCTATTATAAAAACCAACCCATTACTGGTACTTTGCATCAGATGCCTTTTGGCAAACTAAAACAGACCTGTGCCCTAGTTCCATAAGAATAGCATCCCCACTAGTGAAGAACACACAATGACATCACCTGGAACAGAAGCCTTACAAGACTGATGATTGTGCTTCCCAAAATGAAGTGACACCACCCCTCATGACCTCCAGGCCAGTAAACCTGGTCAAATCACAGCTTAACACAAATTCCTAATTTGAGAAGCAGCAGACTGCACACAAAGTACATTTGTAGGACTTCACAAATATACTGTGTGAACTGGGAAAACACTTTTTAGGGATATATATTGAGAGTGTTAGACCTGGGTGATGGGCAGAATTTAATTCTGGGCAAGGGAAAATATATTGAATAAGGACCTGGCATTCAGTATTCTCATAATATACACAGTCATATCCTTGGTGTTTGGGCAAGATAATTAATTATAGCAAACAATATAACAATATGTGGATGTCCTGGGAGAAAGAAAATTTGAGAAAGGGGTCATTTACCAAAGGAATTGTGTATTGGGGGAAGGAGGCTACTTAGACATTTTCAGGGTTGTTGAATATAACTTCTGACCTGTCACTGATACAAGAGGACTTCAAACACTATCATAACCCTCCAGTTGGAGTGGAGGCTCATTAATACCACATTATGAATTGAGTTTTGTTTTAAGATTGATTCAGAGTAGGTTTAATTTCGCTGTGAACCTATCCTGTGATTATTTTCCCATTATTCAAATGTTTAATTGGAACACATATACTCAGGACCTGGAAGAACCCTCCTACTAATTCTTCTGAAATATGAACCCCTACATCACAGAAAAGATAGAAAATCTGGAGAAAAATCATGTTTTATAAGGATGTGAAAGATAATGCAATCATAGACTTGAAAGAGTCACAGTCTCCATGATATCTCCATTGAATTAATTTGTCTGACTTATCCAACAAATAGATGAACTGTAACATATGACTAAGTACTGCTATAATATCATACAGGCAATAGCCCCAATAGAAACTATAGTATGAGGAATATTAACTTGATTAGAGGATCAGAGCTTTTAACATTGTTTGTGGCTCTGAACTTGTGAATGAATTTTTCCTAACCCCATGAAATAGCTAAACAAATGAAATTCACCTTTATATGGCAAAAAAAAAAACAAAAAAACAGTATTTTGCCCAAGGACCATGTTGTCTCCTGTCATTTTTTTTCCCATAAGATAAGCCTAGGGGATTTCATCTATGATCATATGCAAAATATTAGTTTGATCCACTATATATTGATACCATCATGCGAAATAGACTGGTGAGCAAGGCCAGATACAAGAGAACTGAAGTACTTGACTTAATTGTCACATTTACAAATGAGGCCGTGTCTACTATCTTCCCCATTTGAGCTGTCAATATATTTCCAGGTGAGACCAGCAGAAAAACTACCTAGCTGAATCTTGCACAAAGTGCAGAATCATAAGAGAATAGTTTTGTGTTTTTTTAGCTAAATTTTGGTGTTGTGATTTCAAACCACTTATTTTTTATTACATTTTGTGGCTTTATGTCACTAATTTGTGGTTTGTATTGTTTTCTAGTACACAGTAATAGGTAATTTAAACATGACTAATTACACAAATTCCAGAAAGTTGAAGATAAACATCATGAACATATATTAGGGACTGCCACATAATTGAAGTTCTTAGAAGTCCTGTGGTCTAGGGCATGAAGAGATAACCTCAAAAAAAAAAAAAAAAAAAAGATTAGTTTTTGTGTGACACCTCCTACCACTGGAAAATAGGCACAGTCCATGATGGTTCTTTGTATTTTGGAAGCAACATATACTGTACAAGGGAGTGTTATTCTCAGTCAGTGCCTGAGAAGACTGCTAGTTGTCAGTGGAATCCACTGAAAAAAGTAAAGTAACAAAGATCTCAGACCCTTTTTTGGTAAAGATGGGTGTCACCTGAGCAGTTAAAAACCTGAACACTAACAGCTGAGTGTGGGGAGATTTAGTCTAGGTGGTTGAAAGAGTAAGTTGATGAGTATCATTTATGGTTGTAATACCAGCTCCAGCAATAACGACTGAAATTTGATTTTCCTAACCCACTTTCCATCATTTTTAGCATACTAAAAAGGGCACTTGAAGAATTTGACCTGAAAGTCTCCTTGCAAGGAAAATGTATTCATCCTTAGAGCCTTCAGAAGTAACACAACCCTGTCAACACCTTGATTTTGGTTTACCCTCAAAGGTTTTTTTCTCAAAAAGTAAAGTTAAGAGTGGAAGATTTTGCTACAAGTAATCATAGGAATCAGAAATCATCAGAGATACAATTAAGATGAAAACCAGTGAACCACAGCACTATTGATTACACTATTTCCCAATCAAGTGGAACTTTTTAAGAGTGGAATAATTCAAAGTCAACACCTAAATATCCCCAAAACAGAGTTTTATAGCTAGATATAGATATAAGATAATTTTATATAAAAGATATGTATAAAATAATCAGATAAATCACAAAAGCTTGATAAAATGTTTTGAATTAGTGTGAAAGCCCTTAATGTGAGAATTCATTGGATTTTTAAATTTCACAAAGAGAATTTTTTTTTTATGATTTTAAATTGAAAAGTGAAAAGGAGATTCAATCTCATTGTTAAGTCTTTGATATGTTTCTGGCTATGAAATGAGATTTTGTGGAAATATTTTCCCAAGGTCATTATGATTTTGCATCATTCTCTTTAAATAGACCTTTTAAGAATCAGAGAAAAGGACACTCATTTTCAAAGAGGCAGTGAAATGGTAGCTCTCAATAAGTAAAAGACAGAACCAGGACCAACAAAGACTGACTCTTACCAGCCCTTGAGTATGTGGGTACTAACTATTCACAAAGCAATTTCAAAGATTCTCCAGAACTAACTATTCATAACGCAATTCTGAAGGCATAATTCTGACTTTATTTTGGTCAGCTGCTCTCAAATTATCTCAGTGAAAGTGAGACAAAGCAAAACTGAAGTCCTGGAAAATACCGGTGAGAATTTCTTCTATAATCTATACAGAAGTTTATGGAAAAAGGGAATTCAGTTAAATTGCTACACTTTGAGCATGTGTAATACAATTTGCAACATGCTATTCTTAGAAATAATGGAGAATAAATTTAAGAGGAAGCTAACATAATATTATGTATACTTTCATGACTATGATATAAAATAGCATGAATATGAATAAGATAATGCCAATCCAAAGCTTTATCCTTTCAAACAAAAGTGAGACCTTATCATGCTTGAGACTCTGGAAAGGAAAGAATCATTTGAGTCGGATCTTTATTCAAGGGGATAGCAGGACTCCTTTCTTCTCCTGTAAGACCTTGCGGTATTTGTCAATGTGTCACAATTCAGGCCAGTACATAAATGCCCAGATTCTGCTGAATGAAATTCAATAAAATACTCACAGTCATCAAAAACCACTATAATTGGGGTTCCCTTAAAATGAAGGACTCCCTCAGTATGGAATAGTATTATTATTTTTTGTTTCTGAAAGAAAAGCCAAATGGGATTCAGCATGTAAAAGCAGAGGGATTGTACTTGAGCTCCAAATCTGAATTTTGTCATTATGGTTATTATTCCTTTGTATTGCATAAGAGAAAGCACACTTTTAGTTACTACTCCACCCACTCTAATCTGCAGACTCAAGGACATGAGCCTCTCAGTTTTCTCCCAAAATGGAAGGTCTAGGCATAGTGTTGCTGCAAAGGTGTAGTTTAGAGCACAGAGTCATTTAAAACTGTTAGGCATTAAGTTTGACATGATGTTGAGGAGATGTGGCTGCAAATGGATAAAGTTCCCAATATTTATAAGATAATATATAACATAACCTAACATATAACTAGAGCAATCTTTTAAATCTATGGCTTGATTTGAGGAAGCACGATGAAAGCCCTTTAAATCAAAACTATTCCACAAACTATTTCATACAAACATTCCAGTGACCCTAATAGAGTCCCAAAAAATACTACCACTGAATACTCCCAGGCCCATTAAATTTTCTTTCAGTGATGTTATATTCAGGAAACACTTAATTCATCCAAACCGGGAGAAATAAAATAAGCTAGCATGAAAATTGAAGGGTTAGAAGAAAGCATGAAGTACTGCTGGATGGCTTTATTTATCAACATACACATGATTGAAAGCCAAGAACAAGGCAAGGTAAACTCTTGGGATTCCTCAACCCCCCATCCCCCATTTGAATTTTGAGAAATAACCAGGGACCACTTCTCCAAATTTAAAATCAAACAGATCTTGGTTTGTCTCCAGCAGCTCTTTTATTGCTTTATCTTCTCTCATCTCTACCTCTTTATGAGGATTTTATGGTGATTTAATGCTGACAAGTGATTTTATATCATGGTAGACATAACTCTTAGAATGATAGAGATAATAATGAAATAAAAAATCACCAATTGCACAAATAGGAAACCAGAAGCCCTAGGGCACTAAATGATTCAATCAAAATTATTGCTCAGTTAATCAGGTTTGTATGATTTGGGTTTGTAAAATTTTCATTTTCTTTTTACTATACTATAACATTTTCTCACTGTAAAATGCTTCAAATGAAATAGCATTAATCTGATATAAATAAAAATCTGAGTTTCATAAGTAGGAAACCTTCAAAATCACTCAGTATCAACTACTTGAGTCCTTACTGATGAATGCAATGAGGAGGCATGTCTGTATTCAGAGGGGAAAAATGTGGGCATATATTTCCTTGTCTATGTCAAAAAGAGGTAGACTTTTCCAGGTACAGAAATATTACCATGTCCCAAATCACAAGGTTTTTTTCAAAATTAAATTGAGTATTTTACACATAATAAAATCTAAATAAATATTTCAGAAAAAAAAATTAGGTGCCTAAACCTTAAAAATGGGGAGGGAGGTGGGTCTCTTAGGTGGGTGACTTTGTGACTCATAGGATTCACTTGATCTCTTTGGACTTTGCTTCCTCATTTGAAGTGAATGAATTGACTGTTGTATGGAGATAATATGATTAAAATAAATGCCCTCCATTTCTTTAAATATTGTACAAATAACAGTAAGTACACATTTTCCATTATCCACTAATGTGATTATCTGATTGTTCAACATTAGAAACAATGCTGTATTTCATTTTATGTTTTCTTTCAGATATTTACTTCTCACTTCGGAATTTTCCCTGCTGGATTAATTCTATGGAAAAAGTCAACAATGTAACTGAATTCATTTTCTGGGGCCTTTCTCAGGATCCAGAGGTTGAAAAAGTTTGTTTAGTGGTGTTTTCTTTCTTCTATACAGTCAATATTCTGGGAAACATCCTCATCATGCTAACAGTTTGCACTAGCAACCTTTTCAAGTCTCCTATGTACTTTTTTCTCAATTATTTGTCTTTTGTGTACATTTGTTACTCCTCAGTGACAGCTCCTAAGATGATTGTTGACTTATTAGCCAAGACTAAAACTATCTCCTATGTGGGGTGTATGTTGCAAGTCTTTGCAGAACATTTCTTTGGTTCAGCTAAGATCTTCATTCTTACCGTAATGGCCTATGATCGTTATGTGGCCATCTGTAAACCCCTACACAATATGACCATCATGGACAGGGACAGAATGCATCATCATGTTGCTGGGGATCTGGTTAGGTGGCTTCTTACACTCCATTTTCCAAGTGGCTCTCGTGGACCCCCTACCCTTATGTGGACCCAATGAGATTGATCACTACCTTTGTGACATCCACTCTCTGCTGAAACTTGCCTGTGCAGATACATATGTTGTTGGTGTTGTCGTGACAGGTAACAGTGGGGTCATCACTCTGGTGAACTTTGTTATCCTGTTAATCCTATACTGTCATCCTGATAACCCTGAGAAAGCAGTCAGCAGAGGGCAGGCACAAAGCTCTGTCTATCTGTGGCTCCCACATTGCTGTAGTCATCATCTTTTTTGGTCCCTGTACTTTCATGTACTTGTGCCCCAATACTACCTTTTCAGAGGATAAGCTGGTGGCTGCCTTTTACACCATTATCACCCCTATGTTAAATCCCCTGATTTATACACTGAGAAATGCAGAAGTAAAGAATGTAATGGAAAAACTCTTGGGCAGAAAACGTTTCTGGTAGGTTTATGGCAAATAGTTTGAAGTAATAATATTGAAGTTAATGACGTAAAATTTTCTCAGCCTTAATTAACTCATCTGCATAATGAAGACAATAGTAAAAACCTCACAGGGCTTTTGGAAGGAACAAATTCGAAAATAACACAATTTATAGATGTAATGTTTATCATCATTATTATTACATTCACTCTAATATTTAATAATCAGATAATTTCTCTAAAATATCTAAACCAGAAAAATTTTATTAAAGTAAGAATATCTCAGGACCCCACTCAACATTATAGTTTTCTCTTCACAATTCTTTCCTTTTTGTGATTTTCTTTACAGAATAAAAATCTGCCGTGACATATTAGACACTCATTTTGTATATATTATGTGAAAGATAGAATAAATAAAACTAGAAATGTTCTGTTCTGAAGCATTGCAATATAAGTGCCTCCAAATACAAATTCCTGAGAAAACCAAACCTAGTAAGCTTGGAAATGAGAGTGGAGGACAGAGCAGAATGTAAAAGGAATGAAGAAAGTTTAAAAGACAAAAGACCTGTTATCCTCTGGTGAAAGGAAAAGACTTTTCCTTTCTCCTGGGCTCAATTTCGTTGCCCATTCAAGGATATTGGACAAATTTAGCTTCAAGATCCCTCTTTTAAATGTAACTCCCATGAATATGCTTCTATTACCTGGACTTTAATCTTTACCTCCACTCTGTAGCCAGAGTCCCTACTATTAACACATGACTGACAGAAAAATTGAAGAACTGAAGAAAAATATTCAAAGGTGAAGAAGAGGTTACTGTGAGTCAAATCAACTGGGCAAAAACAATTTACTGTCAGGAATGGTTGGTAAACCATATTTATTCCAATGTTTGAACAAAATAGCTTTAATGAATACAGTGAGACATTTCTCACCACTTTGTTGATGAGCCTAATCAAAATTTCCAGCTCTGAATTCTTGAAATACTCCTTCTAGAGAAACAAAGGTATGCCTTCTCATGTGAACGGACACCTGCCTCAGTAATATGTTTTCCTTCACCATGAGACACATCTGGGCTTTATTTCTCTAGCAGGTGAACTTATCACTGACTACCCTTCTGCCTTTGTCACATTGCCTTTTCCACAAATCAGATTATCCAGTTACTGTTTACATGTTAATGGTTCTGGTGTGTTTGTGTGCATGCACCTCCAAGGACTATACATAGTTAATGCTTAAGAAATGTGGCTTCTGTTGAAGAATTGAAGATAAGAAAGATCAAAAGCAGCGAGAACTCTGGTTTAAAACGTATACTCAAATATCAAAATCCTTTGCCCTGATATCACACAAATCCATGGCTATTCTTCCAGTATGGACATTTACTCAGTGGTGACTATGGGGCTCCTTTTCCTCAGTTTTAAAATGAAGACCACATTAGTGCTTTTACAGCCTGTCTGACAATTGGAATCACCCTGAGAGATTTTTGAACAGATAATAGAACCTAGAATAAGATATTATGATTAGGTAGGCCATGGTTGAGGTATATAAAAATCTGTATTTTTTAAAATTTCTATAATAATTTTTATATAGCCAGTGGTCCCTGCTCAGTAAACTTGAATTTGGAATTATTGGGACTAGAACTTTAAATTTTTAGAGCTTAAGAGGTTGATGAGTCATCTTTACTTTGCGCCTATAGCCCCGTCTTCTCTGCTTACCAACACCAAGAGAGCTGAAATTGAACTGGACTTAAAAATTGAAAATAAATACATGTTACACAATACATGTCCCCCTTATGCTTTTGCTCTAAAATATTAAAAATATTACTGATTTTGCAG
>JAKSZT010052530.1:0-42992 GCA_026826555.1 Tolypeutes matacus | reverse complement strand
CTGCAAAATCAGTAATATTTTTAATATTTTAGAGCAAAAGCATAAGGCGGACATGTATTGTGTAACATGTATTTATTTTCAATTTTTAAGTCCAGTTCAATTTCAGCTCTCTTGGTGTTGGTAAGCAGAGAAGACGGGGCTATAGGCGCAAAGTAAAGATGACTCATCGACCTCTTAAGCTCTAAAAATTTAAAGTTCTAGTCCCAATAATTCCAAATTCAAGTTTACTGAGCAGGGACCACTGGCTATATAAAAATTATTATAGAAATTTTAAAAAATACAGATTTTTATATACCTCAACCATGGCCTACCTAATCATAATATCTTATTCTAGGTTCTATTATCTGTTCAAAAATCTCTCAGGGTGATTCCAATTGTCAGACAAGCTGTAAAAGCACTAATGTGGTCTTCATTTTAAAACTGAGGAAAAGGAGCCCCATAGTCACCACTGAGTAAATGTCCATACTGGAAGAATAGCCATGGATTTGTGTGATATCAGGGCAAAGGATTTTGATATTTGAGTATACGTTTTAAACCAGAGTTCTCGCTGCTTTTGATCTTTCTTATCTTCAATTCTTCAACAGAAGCCACATTTCTTAAGCATTAACTATGTATAGCCCTTGGAGGCGCATGCACACAAACACACCAGAACCATTAATATATAAACAGTAACTGGATAATCTGATTTGTGGAAAAGGCAATGCGACAAAGGCAGAAGGGTAGTCAGTGATAAGTTCACCTGCTAGAGAAATAAAGCCCAGATGTGTCTCATGGTGAAGGAAAAACATATTACTGAGGCAGGTGTCCGTTCACATGAGAAGGCATACCTTTGTTTCTCCAGAAGGAGTATTTCAAGAATTCAGAGCTGGAAATTTTGATTAGGCTCATCAACAAAGTGGTGAGAAATGTCTCACTGTATTCATTAAAGCTATTTTGTTCAAACATTGGAATAAATATGGTTTACCAACCATTCCTGACAGTAAATTGTTTTTGCCCAGTTGATTTGACTCACAGTAACCTCTTCTTCACCTTTGAATATTTTTCTTCAGTTCTTCAATTTTTCTGTCAGTCATGTGTTAATAATAGGGACTCTGGCTACAGAGTGGAGGTAAAGATTAAAGTCCAGGTAATAGAAGCATATTCATGGGAGTTACATTTAAAAGAGGGATCTTGAAGCTAAATTTGTCCAATATCCTTGAATAGGCAACGAAATTGAGCCCAGGAGAAAGGAAAAGTCTTTTCCTTTCACCAGAGGATAACAGGTCTTTTGTCTTTTAAACTTTCTTCATTCCTTTTACATTCTGCTCTGTCCTCCACTCTCATTTCCAAGCTTACTAGGTTTGGTTTTCTCAGGAATTTGTATTTGGAGGCACTTATATTGCAATGCTTCAGAACAGAACATTTCTAGTTTTATTTATTCTATCTTTCACATAATATATACAAAATGAGTGCCTAATATGTCACGGCAGATTTTTATTCTGTAAAGAAAATCACAAAAAGGAAAGAATTGTGAAGAGAAAACTATAATGTTGAGTGGGGTCCTGAGATATTCTTACTTTAATAAAATTTTTCTGGTTTAGATATTTTAGAGAAATTATCTGATTATTAAATATTAGAGTGAATGTAATAATAATGATGATAAACATTACATCTATAAATTGTGTTATTTTTGAATTTGTTCCTTCCAAAAGCCCTGTGAGGTTTTTACTATTGTCTTCATTATGCAGATGAGTTAATTAAGGCTGAGAAAATTTTAGGTCATTAACTTCAATATTATTACTTCAAACTATTTGCCATAAACCTACCAGAAACGTTTCCTGCCCAAGAGTTTTTCCATTACATTCTTTACTTCTGCATTTCTCAGTGTATAAATCAGGGGATTTAACATAGGGGTGATAATGGTGTAAAAGGCAGCCACCAGCTTATCCTCTGAAAAGGTAGTATTGGGGCACAAGTACATGAAAGTACAGGGACCAAAAAAGATGATGACTACAGCAATGTGGGAGCCACAGATAGACAGAGCTTTGTGCCTGCCCTCTGCTGACTGCTTTCTCAGGGTTATCAGGATGACAGTATAGGATTAACAGGATAACAAAGTTCACCAGAGTGATGACCCCACTGTTACCTGTCACGACAACACCAACAACATATGTATCTGCACAGGCAAGTTTCAGCAGAGAGTGGATGTCACAAAGGTAGTGATCAATCTCATTGGGTCCACATAAGGGTAGGGGGTCCACGAGAGCCACTTGGAAAATGGACTGTAAGAAGCCACCTAACCAGATCCCCAGCAACATGATGATGCATTCTGTCCCTGTCCATGATGGTCATATAGTGTAGGGGTTTACAGATGGCCATTACGGTAAGAATGAAGATCTCAGCTGAACCAAAGAAATGTTCTGCAAAGACTTGCAACATACACCCCACATAGGAGATAGTTTTAGTCTTGGCTAATAAGTCAACAATTATCTTAGGAGCTGTCACTGAGGAGTAACAAATGTACACAAAAGACAAATAATTGAGAAAAAGTACATAGGAGACTTGAAAAGATTGCTAGTGCAAACTGTTAGCATGATGAGGATGTTTCCCAGAATATTGACTGTATAGAAGAAAGAAAACACCACTAAACAAACTTTTTCAACCTCTGGATCCTGAGAAAGGCCCCAGAAAATGAATTCAGTTACATTGTTGACTTTTTCCATAGAATTAATCCAGCAGGGAAAATTCTGAAGTGAGAAGTAAATATCTGAAAGAAAACATAAAATGAAATACAGCATTGTTTCTAATGTTGAACAATCAGATAATCACATTAGTGGATAATGGAAAATGTGTACTTACTGTTATTTGTACAATATTTAAAGAAATGGAGGGCATTTATTTTAATCATATTATCTCCATACAACAGTCAATTCATTCACTTCAAATGAGGAAGCAAAGTCCAAAGAGATCAAGTGAATCCTATGAGTCACAAAGTCACCCACCTAAGAGACCCACCTCCCTCCCCATTTTTAAGGTTTAGGCACCTAATTTTTTTTTTCTGAAATATTTATTTAGATTTTATTATGTGTAAAATACTCAATTTAATTTTGAAAAAAACCTTGTGATTTGGGACATGGTAATATTTCCGTACCTGGAAAAGTCTACCTCTTTTTGACATAGACAAGGAAATATATGCCAACATTTTTCCCCTCTGAATACAGACATGCCTCCTCATTGCATTCATCAGTAAGGACTCAAGTAGTTGATACTGAGTGATTTTGAAGGTTTCCTACTTATGAAACTCAGATTTTTATTTATATCAGATTAATGCTATTTCATTTGAAGCATTTTACAGTGAGAAAATGTTACAGTATATATATATGTTATAGTAAAAAGAAAATGAAAATTTTACAAACCCAAATCATACAAACCTGATTAACTGAGCAATAATCTTGATTGAATCATTTAGTGCCCTAGGGCTTCTGGTTTCCTATTTGTGCAATTGGTGATTTTTTATTTCACTATTATCTCTATCATTCTAAGAGTTATGTCTACCATGATATAAAATCACTTGTCAGCATTAAATCGCCATAAAATCCTCATAAAGAGGTAGAGATGAGAGAAGATAAAGCAATAAAAGAACTGCTGGAGAGAAACCAAGATCTGTTTGATTTTAAATTTGGAGAAGTGGTCCCTGGTTATTTCTCAAAATTCAAATGGGGGATGGGGGATTGGGGAATCCCAAGAGTTTACCTTGACTTGTTCTTGGCTTTCAATCATGTGTATGTTGATAAATAAAGCCATCCAGCAGTACTTCATGCTTTCTTCTAACCCTTCAATTTTCATGCTAGCTTATTTTATTTCTCCCGGTTTGGATGAATTAAGTGTTTCCTGAATATAACATCACTGAAAGAAAATTTAATGGGCCTGGGAGTATTCAGTGGTAGTATTTTTTGGGACTCTATTAGGGTCACTGGAATGTTTGTATGAAATAGTTTGTGGAATAGTTTTGATTTAAAGGGCTTTCATAGTGCTTCCTCAAATCAAGCCATAGATTTAAAAGATTGCTCTAGTTATATGTTAGGTTATGTTATATATTATCTTATAAAAATTGGGAACTTTATCCATTTGAAGCCACATCTCCTCAACATCATGTCAAACTTAATGCCTAACAGTTTTAAATGACTCTGTGCTCTAAACTACACCTTTGCAGCAACACTATGCCTAGACCTTCCATTTTGGGGGAAAACTGAGAGGCTCATGTCCTTGAGTCTGCAGATTAGAGTGGGTGGAGTAGTAACTAAAAGTGTGCTTTCTCTTATGCAATACAAAGGAATAATAACCATAATGACAAAATTCAGATTTGGAGCTCAAGTACAATCCCTCTGCTTTTACATGCTGAATCCCATTTGGCTTTTCTTTCAGAAATAAAAAATAATAATACTATTCCACACTGAGGGAGTCCTTCATTTTAAGGGAACCCCAATTATAGCGGTTTTTGATGACTGTGAGTATTTTATTGAATTTCATTCAGCAGAATCTGGGCATTTATGTACTGGCCTGAATTGTGACACATTGACAAATACCGCAAGGTCTTACAGGAGAAGAAAGGAGTCCTGCTATCCCCTTGAATAAAGATCCGACTCAAATGATTCTTTCCTTTCCAGAGTCTCAAGCATGATAAGGTCTCACTTTTGTTTGAAAGGATAAAGCTTTGGATTGGCATTATCTTATTCATATTCATGCTATTTTATATCGTAGTCATGAAAGTATACATAATATTATATTAGCTTCCTCTTAAATTTATTCTCCATTATTTCTAAGAATAGCATGTTGCAAATGTATTACACATGCTCAAAGTATAGCAATTTAACTGAATTCCCTTTTTCCATAAACTTCTGTATAGATTATAGAAGAAATTCTCACCGGTATTTTCCAGGACTTCAGTTTTGCTTTGTCTCACTTTCACTGAGATAATTTGAGAGCAGCTGACCAAAATAAAGTCAGAATTATGCCTTCAGAATTGCGTTATGAATAGTTAGTTCCGGAGAATCTTTGAAATTGCTTTGTGAATAGTTAGTACCCACATACTCAAGGGCTGGTAGGAGTCAGTCTTTGTTGGTCCTGGTTCTGTCTTTTACTTATTGAGAGCTACCATTTCACTGCATCTTTGAAAATGAGTGTCCTTTTCTCTGATTCTTAAAAGGTCTATTTAAAGAGAATGATGCAAAATCATAATGACCTTGGAAAAATATTTCCCCAAAATCTCATTTCATAGCCAGAAGCATATCAAAGACTTAACAATGAGATTGAATCTCCTTTTCACTTTTCAATTTAAAATCATAAAAAAAAATTTATCTTTGTGAAATTTAAAAACCCAATGAATTCTCACATTAAGGGCTTTCACACTAATTCAAAACATTTTATCAAGCTTTTGTGATTTATCTGATTATTTTATACATATCTTTTATATAAAATTATCTTATATCTATATCTAGCTATAAAACTCTGTTTTGGGGATATTTAGGTGTTGACTTTGAATAATTCCACTCTTAAAAAGTTCCACTTGATTGGGAAATAGTGTAATCAATAGTGCTGTGGTTCACTGGTTTTCATCTTAATTGTATCTCTGATGATTTCTGATTCCTATGATTACTTGTAGCAAAATCTTCCACTCTTAACTTTACTTTTTGAGAAAAAACCTTTGAGGGTAAACCAAAATCAAGGTGTTGACAGGGTTGTGTTACTTCTGAAGGCTCTAAGGATGAATACATTTTCCTTGCAAGGAGACTTTCAGGTCAAATTCTTCAAGTGCCCTTTTTAGTATGCTAAAAATGATGGAAAGTGGGTTAGGAAAATCAAATTTCAGTCGTTATTGCTGGAGCTGGTATTACAACCATAAATGATACTCATCAACTTACTCTTTCAACCACCTAGACTAAATCTCCCCACACTCAGCTGTTAGTGCTCAGGTTTTTAACTGCTCAGGTGACACCCATCTTTACCAAAAAAGGGTCTGAGTCCTTTGTTACTTTACTTTTTTTCAGTGGATTCCACTGACAACTAGCAGTCTTCTCAGACACTGACTGAGAATAACACTCCCTTGTACAGTATATGTTGCTTCCAAAATACAAAGAACCATCACGGACTGTGCCTATTTTCCAGTGGTAGGAGGTGTCACACAAAAACTAATCTTTTTTTTTTTTTTTTTTTTGAGGTTATCTCTTCATGCCCTAGACCACAGGACTTCTAAGAACTTCAATTATGTGGCAGTCCCTAATATATGTTCATGATGTTTATCTTCAACTTTCTGGAATTTGTGTAATTAGTCATGTTTAAATTACTTATTACTGTGTACTAGAAAACAATACAAACCACAAATTAGTGACATAAAGCCACAAAATGTAATAAAAAATAAGTGGTTTGAAATCACAACACCAAAATTTAGCTAAAAAAACACAAAACTATTCTCTTATGATTCTGCACTTTGTGCAAGATTCAGCTAGGTAGTTTTTCTGCTGGTCTCACCTGGAAATATATTGACAGCTCAAATGGGGAAGATAGTAGACACGGCCTCATTTGTAAATGTGACAATTAAGTCAAGTACTTCAGTTCTCTTGTATCTGGCCTTGCTCACCAGTCTATTTCGCATGATGGTATCAATATATAGTGGATCAAACTAATATTTTGCATATGTTCATAGATGAAATCCCCTAGGCTTACCTTATGGGAAAAAAATGACAGGAGACAACATGGTCCTTGGGCAAAATACTGTTTTTTGGTTTTTTTTTGCCATATAAAGGTGAATTTCATTTGTTTAGCCATTTCATGGGGTTAGGAAAAATTCATTCACAAGTTCAGAGCCACAAACAATGTTAAAAGCTCTGATCCTCTAATCAAGTTAATATTCCTCATACTATAGTTTCTATTGGGGCTATTGCCTGTATGATATTATAGCAGTACTTAGTCATATGTTACAGTTCATCTATTTGTTGGATAAGTCAGACAAATTAATTCAATGGAGATATCATGGAGACTGTGAATCTTTCAAGTCTATGATTGCATTATCTTTCACATCCTTATAAAATATGATTTTTCTCCAGATTTTCTATCTTTTCTGTGATGTAGGGGTTCATATTTCAGAAGAATTAGTAGGAGGGTTCTTCCAGATCCTGAGTATATGTGTTCCAATTAAACATTTGAATAACGGGAAAATAATCACAGGATAGGTTCACAGCGAAATTAAACCTACACTGAATCAATCTTAAAACAAAACTCAATTCATAATGTGGTATTAATGAGCCTCCACTCCAACTGGAGGGTTATGATAGTGTTTGAAGTCCTCTTGTATCAGTGACAGGTCAGAAGTTATATTCAACAACCCTGAAAATGTCTAAGTAGCCTCCTTCCCCCAATACACAATTCCTTTGGTAAATGACCCCTTTCTCAAATTTTCTTTCTCCCAGGACATCCACATATTGTTATATTGTTTGCTATAATTAATTATCTTGCCCAAACACCAAGGATATGACTGTGTATATTATGAGAGTACTGAATGCCAAGTCCTTATTCAATATATTTTCCCTTGCCCAGAATTAAATTCTGCCCATTACCCAGGTCTAACACTCTCAATATATATCCCTAAAAAGTGTTTTCCCAGTTCACACAGTATATTTGTGAAGTCCTACAAATGTACTTTGTGTGCAGTCTGCTGCTTCTCAAATTAGGAATTTGTGTTAAGCTGTGATTTGACCAGGTTTACTGGCCTGGAGGTCATGAGGGGTGGTGTCACTTCATTTTGGGAAGCACAATCATCAGTCTTGTAAGGCTTCTGTTCCAGGTGATGTCATTGTGTGTTCTTCACTAGTGGGGATGCTATTCTTATGGAACTAGGGCACGGGTCTGTTTTAGTTTGCCAAAAGGCATCTGATGCAAAGTACCAGTAATGGGTTGGTTTTTATAATAGAGATTTATTTGAGGGAAAAATTTGCAGTTCCAGAGCCTTGAAAAGTTCAAATCAAGGTACCATAAGAGGTGCTTTCTCACAGAAATCAGCTGCTATGTGCTGAAGCAAGATTGCTGCCGATCTCTGCCTAGGTTTGAGCTCAGTTGAAAGCAACCAAGTGGATGGCTTGTCTCTTTCCAGGCTTCCTCTACCAGTCTCAACTATGCTCATTTTCCTGAGTTCAACTACAAGCCATTGAGCACATGGCTCTTCTCTTCCTGGACCTCATCTATCTGAGCTTCTTCAGGGTTTCTCTCTTCTTGAGCTGCTCCACAGTTCCAGGCTCTTGGGGACTTTGTGCTTAAGCAATCTTCTAGTCTTCTCGCACATGGCAGGATAAAAAGTAATGACTTCCTTTTCTTGTGTCTGTGTGTCTCTCTCTGAATCTCCATTTTTTATCAGACCCACCAAGAGGGCAGAGACACAACATGAGTCATCTCCCACTGACATAGCCCAATTAAAAGCCCAAAATTGATATTATCAAGTACTTTAATCAAAGTCCTCTCAAAGGAATTTTAATGCAATCAATGTGTATCACAACCACAGGTATAGATTAGTTTAGGAACATAATCTTTATCTATTTAGGGATTCATAAATAATTTCAGACTGCCACAAGGACTGACTCTTCTAGCTCAAAGATTCAGAGATTTTGGAACTTCTAAATCTCTGGCTTTCATGCAAATTTCTCCATTTCAACCAAAGCATACACCATTCAAAATGAAGGCGACCTAATTTGTAGATTGCTTATGATTTACTAAGGGACTTCATCCTGCAGCTAGATTGAAAATTAAAAATTAATACCATTGAATCAAAGGGAGAAACATATCTAATACATGTAAAGACAGAAAATTGAGAGAATTTAATTGGAACTGAATTTGTCAAGGTTCCCTGATTTTAATGTTTGGCCCCTGCACTCTACCCCAAAAGGGAGTCCTTGGGACTGCTGCCATGCTCCTCAGGTACCAGGAACACAAACTTCTCTAGCACCATGTGCCCCTGGCCCTTGATGAGCAGCATTTTGTTTAACAATTGGCTGCTGAAGCAAATGTCCACTATGTAGCTCATATGGTACCATTTCCAGATTAGAAACAGATGACACTCCTGATGCTACATACTATTTCCCATAATAAAACTTAATCAGTCATTCTATATGAATTAAATAAACTAAATGTTTGAATACAATGTAAACCATTTAAATATTAATCATAACTAGGAATTGAATGCACAATTTTGTATGAAATTTTAATAAAATATTTACATATCTTACATTTATAAGAATAACATTTTTAATGCCAATTGCTGCACTGTCTTTTATTCTGCAGAAATAATCCCTCAATTTAACATACTCATTTTTTACAGATTTGTTGAGATATAATTTACATATTATACAATTCAACCCTATAAAACGTACAATTCAATAGTGCTTAGAACATTCCCAGGTTTCTGAAACCATCACCAGAAGCTAACTTTAGAATGAATTTACCATCTCTAAAAGAAACTCAACATCTATTAGCAGTCACTCTCTATTGCTCTTCACCACCTGAAACATTAGGTCTATATAGATTTGATAAACTTGTAAACTGAATACAAAAAGAATCATACAATATATGATCTTTTGTGATCAGCTACTGTCAAGGTTCATCCATATTGTGGAAAGTATCAGAACTGCATGCCTTTTGATTGCCAAATAATATTTCACCGTATGAACCATTAGCTCTTCACCAATTGGTTGCATGTGGATGTCTTCCACATTTGGCTGTTATGAATAATACTGTTATAAACTTTCATATACAACTTTTCGCTTAGACATATGTTTTCACTTTTCTTGGGCATACATTTAAGAGGGAAATTGATGGTTCAAATGATAAATATATTTTATTTTTGTGGAAATACAAGATAGTTTTGCAGAGCGTCTGCAACATTTTATATTCCCACCAGCAATTTTTTTTTTTAAAGATTTTTTATTTATTCATTTATCCCCCCCTTGCTGCTTGTGCTCGCTGGGTCAGCCAACCACGCCGCGCGGGCGGGCCTGCCCTCACCAGGAGGCCCCGGGAACCGAACCCGGGGCCTCCCATATGGTAAACGGGAGCCCCACTGATTGAGCCACAGCCGCTTCCCCCACCAGCAATTTTTGAGCATTCTAATTTCTCTACATCCTCACCAAACTTGTTATGGTCTATATACAGACATTGTAAAATTATTTTTATTAGAGAAATCCAACTATGTGTAAAGTGGAATCTCACTGTTACATTGATTTGCATTTCTTAATGACTAATATAGTTGAGCGACTTTGCTTTGGAACATTTTTGTATTTTTTTGTTCGCAACTGTCTATTCAGATATTTAATCAATTTTAAAATGAAATAGTTGTCTTATTATTTAATGGTAAGAATTCTTTATGCATTCTGGAAACAAGTTCTCCTTATCAGATATATGATTTGCAAATATGTTTTCTCATTCCATAGTTTGGCTTTTAAATTTCTTGTTGGTATCATTTTCAGTACAAATATCAATATTTTTGAGGTCCACTTTATTTATTAAATGTCACTGTTAGTACAAATTTTAAGAAGATATTTATATACCTTCCATTCAGATAAATGAAATGCTTAATGAGAGTTTGTATGCTGCTTCTTTTTATCCTGTAGAAATGATCACTAGATTTGACCAGTATTTTTTTGTGTGACTTAGAGATTTAATAAGGTTTTTTTGTAGTACAAATTATATTGAGATAAAATTTACATACAATAAAGTGCAGAGCTTTAAAGTGTACAGTTTTACAGGAGGCAGCATATGTCTATTAATCCAGAATTGTGTCATTCCAATTTTTATCATCCACTAATATGTAACTACTGTTCTGATTGTTGTCACTCTATTACATTTTTGCCTATTTAAATTGTGTTAAATTAGTTGCTCATTTATGTCACTCCTCATTGTTTGTACATATATATATGTTTTTCCAAGTTACACAAATTCATAGCTTTTCATTGCTCAAGAAAGTCAGGTTCGACAAATTTTGTCTTTTAAAGACAGAATATTGCACATTTGCACTTAATGTACTTACAAATATTTCTGAATTTAATTTTACTTATTGCAATTGGCTTTTCCTTTGTCCTATATATTATTTCTAAATCATTATTATATCTTTGCTGTCTTCTTATGCACCAATTGAGTATTTCTTTATTAATTTTTTTATAAAGAAGCTTTAGATTACATACATGTTACATGTAAAATATAAGGGATTCCCATATGTCCCATTTCTCTCCATCCCACACTCTCCAAAAATTAACAACATCCTTCAGTAGTGTGGTACATTTGTTAAAATTGATAAACACATATTGAAGCATTGTTATTAACTTTGGAGTATAGCTTACATTATAGTTTAAACTCTGTCCCATTCTGTGAGACAGAGTTTAAACTATAATGTAAGCTATACTCCAAAAATTAACAACATCCTTCAGTAGTGTGGTACATTTGTTAAAATTGATAAACACATATTGAAGCATTGTTATTAACTTTGGAGTATAGCTTACATTATAGTTTAAACTCTGTCTCACAGAATGGGACAGAGTTTAAACTATAATGTAAGCTATACTCCAAAGTTAATAACAATGCTTCAATATGTGTTTATCAATTTTAACAAATGTACCACACTACTGAAGGATGTTGTTAATTTTTGGAGTATAGCTTACATTATAGTTTAAACTCTGTCTCACAGAATGGGACAGAGTTTAGGTTATGACAAAATATATAATGCCCTGTGTCTGTCATTGCAATATCATGCAGGAAAATTCCAAGATTCTGAAAATGCTTCAGTATTACACCTATTCTTCTCCCTCCCTCCTCTCAGAACCTCTGGTGGCCACTGCCTACACATCAATCATAAAAGTTCTTCCATTGCTAGGATAATAATACATCTGTAATAGAAAAATAATAAGTCTATTTTAGTCCATTGTTCATTTCCCAGTCTTGAGTATTTGGGAATGATAATGCCACTCTGTTTCTACCTGAGAGAGGGCTTAGATCCAATGGGACAGATGGATGGAACTATCTCGCTTGCAGTTGCAGGCACTATCTGTCCCTTGGGATGGGCATTGTCTATCATCATCGCCTTGTTAGTTGTCCTGGGTGAGTCCAATGAACTGGAGAGCAGGTTTTGCAATTCTGCTGAGATTCAGTGCTCAATTGGTAAATGAACAGACCAAAAATTTATGTCTCTAGGACATATATTTATCAAGTTAAATGGTAATTATGGGTTCAAATAAAAGTGTAGGAGAGCCATTGTAGGGAAATTAACAATAAGTCTAACTATATTGCACTGGGGAACATATATTCCAAAGTAAGGTCCAATGAAAATGTACCAAATTCCTGAGCTTGTCTGCCTTGTTTACAGTGTCTGGATGTCTCCAGAGCCCTCAGGAGCCCTGTTATTTAAGGCACTTACTGTGGCAGTAAATGAGATCCTGCTTAGATATCCAAATGCATAAATTCTCGCATGACCTCCAGCCTCACTTTGAAATTTCTTAGCCATAAAAACACATTTGTATTTACCATTTCCCCCTTTTGGTCAAGGTCTTTTTCCAGGTGCATTGGTAGGTGGCACTTGGTAAAAATCCTTCAGTGCCAGAGAAGCTCATCTCTAGGAGTCATGTTTCATGTTGGGGTGAAGGTAGTGCATTTATAAGGTGAGTTTGACTTAGAGAGAGGCCACATTTGAGCAAGAAGGAGGATTTCAGGAGGTAACTTTTAGGTAATATATAATACTAGCCTCAGTTTCAATTTCACAAGAAAAAGTTTACAAGTAGAAACAACAACACCAATTGCCTGGCAAAGCACTGCCCTTGTACCTAGGGGATTCTTGTAGCAGTTGTCCCAAGGATGAGAATTCAATATTCTTTCAGTTATTGTGTAGGTCGCCACCCACCAAGGCAATGCCCCATGAACACTTGAATATATTCATATGCCTTAGATGCATGCCTCATTTGAACCCATCCCCATTCTTTTCTACATCACTGACACTCCATACCAGTGATCCTCCCCTGCCACAATTGTGACATTTCTGTGATCCAAAAGATCTAAAAAAACAAAGCCAACAAAATAGCCAAATAAAATTAATAAGAAAAAGATATAATAATTGTTTTAAAAATGAATAAAATTTTAAAAATAAAAAATTTGGAATAATTTTTTAGACATTTTATCACTGTAAGATTGGTTGTCTTATATGTACAATAACATTTTCTTCCATATTTCCCTCAGTGTCTCATTTTTTACATTTTCTCTTTTAAGAAACTTTAGGTTATAGAAAAGTCACATAGGGAATATAAGAGATTCCCATATCTTGAACACCCTCCCTCTTTTCCATTCTCCACTATTAATAACATTTTACAGGCAGAGAGTACATTTGTTACAGTTTATTTACAAATATTGAGGAGTTGCTAATAACTATGGTCAATGGTATACATTGTGTTTTACATTTTGGACCATACACTTTTATAGGTTTTGACAAAATTTAAAATGGTTTGTATTTGTTATTGCAAGAACATGCAGAACAATTCTAATGCCCTAAAAATGTTCTATGATCCATCTATTCAATTTTTCTCTTCCCCTCCTCTTGGAACCTATAGTAACTGTTAAGTGTCAATTTTTGAAGAATAAGATTCATAGTTACTTGCAATAATATTGAGAAGTTGTCATATTGGTCTGTTTTCTTTTATTAGGCAATGTCTATATTCTTAATGGATTCTTGTTCCTTTAATTGAGAACATAGCAGGACACCCCAGGATGGGAATTTAATATTTCTTGTTTATTGTGTGGTTCTCCACCCACTGAGATTACACACTATGACAAGACGAACACTTAGATATTCCATAAAAGCCTGGTCCAGGTGCACCCTACACATAACACCCTATCCCAGTAACCCTCCCCTGCCATATTTGACAAACTATATTTCCAAAATTGTAGGTTTAAACACAGACCTGCAAATCCAGAGTTTATCTGCTCTTTTGCCACACCCTCCACCCAGGTCCATGGATTATCCAACCCAATGCCCCTACACTAATCCCCTTCAAATACCATCACTGCCAAACCTAATCACATCACTGCAGCACTGTCATGTCCATCCACTGCCCAAGTGCACTCTTCCAACTTAACATAGATTTTCCCCATATTAACATTGGCTCACCACCTTCCACTCCAATCCTTCTTCTGTAAACCTATCTTCCAGACTCTAGCTCTGTGAGTCTCCTCAATTTACTTAATTCATATCAGTGAGGTCATGAAATAATTGGCCTTCAGTGGATGGCTTGCTTCATTTAACATAAGGTCTTCAAGATAAATCCATGTTAGCTCAAGTGTTAATATTGCATTCCTTCTTACAGCTGAGTAATATTCCATTGTATGTAAATACTACAGTTTGCGTATCCATTCATCTGTTGATGGACATTTGAGTTGATTCCAACTTTTGGCAATAGTGGATACTGCAGCTAGGAGCATTGTTGTGCTTCTGAGTGGAATTGCTGGACCATATGGCCATTCTATAGTTAGCTTCCTGAGGAACCAACAAACAGTCCTACACAAGGGCTTCAATATTCTACAACCCACCAGTAGCAGATAAGAATTCCCTTTCTTCCTTATCCTCTCCAACACTTGTTGTCCTCCTTTATTTTTTAAATAGCAGCCAGTCTAATGGGTATAAGATGATATATAGATGATATATTACTGTAGTTTTGATTTGCATTTCCCTAATAGCTAGTGATGATGAACATCTTTTCATGTGTTTTTTTTTTTTTTTTAAGATTTTATTTATTTATTCATTTATCCCTCCCTTGCTGCTTGTGCTCACTGGGTCAGCTAACCATGCCACGTGGGCAGGCTTGCCTTCACCAGGAGGCCCCGGGAACCAAACCCGGGGCCTCCCGTATCGTAAACGGGAACCCTACTGATTGAGCCACAGCTGCTTCCCTTTTCATGTGTTTTTTAACCATGTGTATTTCTTCTTTGGAAAAGTGTGTATTCAAATATCTTGCCCATTTTTAAAATGGGTTGTTTATCTTTTATTTTGAGATGTATGATTTCTTTTTATATGCTGGATATTAGATCCCTATCAGATAGATGCTTACAAAATATTTTCTCCCATTGAGTAGGTGCCCTTACACTTTCCTGACAAAGTCCATTGAAGCACAAATATTTTAAATTTGAGTACATCCCATTTCTCTATTTTTTCTTTCATTGCTCATGCTTTGGGTGTAAAGTTTATGAAACCATTTCCTACTACCAGATCTCATAGATGCTTCCCTACATTATTTTCTAGGAAATTTATGGTCTTGGCTCATATATTTAGATCCTTGATCCATGCTGAGTTAGTTTTTGTATACAATGTGATATGGTGATACTCTCTCATTCTTCTGTATATGGATCCTGTGCCCCAAGCACCATTTGTTAAACAGGCCATTCTCTCCCATTTGAGTGGGCTTGGTGACCTTGTCAAATATCAGTTGACCATATATGTGAGACTCAATATCAGAACTCTCAGTTCTGTGCCATTGGTCAGTATGTCTTTTCTACCATGCAGTTTTCACCACTATGGCTTTGTAGTGTGTTTTCAAGTCAGGTTGTGTGATTCCTCCAATTTCTTTTGAAATATGTCTTTGGTTATTTTGGGCCCCTTGCCCTTTAAAATAAATTTCATGGTTAGCTTTTTCTACTCAGTAAAAATGCTGTGGTAATTTTTTTTGGAAAGGTATTAAAATGGTAAATCAATTTGGGTAGGAAAGAAATGCAAAAAAGGCATTTGACAGGATACATCCTCAATTCTTGATAAAAATCACTTTGAAAATAGTAATAGATGTAAACTTTTTCAACAGGATAAAGTGTTAATATGAAAAACGTATAGCTATCATCATATTCTATGGTGAAATGCTAATGTCTTTCCCTTTAAGATATGGAACAAGACAAGGATGCTCATTGTCACTGCTCTTATTTTATTTTGTGCTCAAAGTATGTGTGACTTGGATTATTCCACATAACTGTGGCTCTGTCCCTACCCCTGGCAAATGAGAAAGTTGGGGGAAGCTTCATTGGTCCTTGGGGCAATGAGGGCAAATTCAGCCCGCACAGTTTATAGCACTAACTAAATCTTGGCTCCTACTACACAACCAGCAAGGGAGAAAGGGCAGGAAGCCTTAAACCAAAGAGAAAAACAACACCCAGAATAAATACTCTATTAAGTCAGATGGCAAGACACTAACAAAAATTACAATCCACACCAAGAGACAGGAAGATGTGGCCCAGTTAAAGGAATAAGATATGCCTCCAGATGACATAAAGGATTTGAGACAACTAATCATAGATATTCAAATAAATCTCCTTAATAAATTCAATGAGATGGCTAAAGAAATTGAGGATATTAAGAAGACATTGGATGAGCACAAAGAAGTATTTGAAACACATAGAAAAATAGCAGATCTTATGGTAATGAAAGGTGCAATAAATGAAATTAAAAATACACTGTAATCATTTAATAACAGATTTGAGGAGTCAGAAGAAAGAATTGGTGAGCTTGAAGAAATGGCTTCTGAAAGTGAACATACAAAATAACAGATGAAGAAAAAATTGGAAAACTTTGAAAAAGATCTCAGGTAACTTACGACAGTAAGAGATGTGCAAACATATATATATGTCATGTGTGTCCCAGAATGAGAAGAGAAGGGAAAAGAGACAGAAGGAATATTTGAAGAAATAATGGTAGAAAATTTCCCAACCCTATTGAAGGACATAGATATACATGCCCAAGAAGCATGACATACTCCAATCTGAAAAAATCTGGATAGGCCAACTCTGAGACACATCCTAATCACAATGTAAAATGCTAAAGACCAAGAGAGAATTCTGAGAGCAGCAAGAGAAAAGCAATGCATAACATAGAAGAAATACCCAATAAGATTAAGTGTTGATTTATTACCAGTAACCACAGAAGCAAGAAAACAGTGGTATGATATATTTAAGATACTGCAAGAGAAGAATTTCTGGCCAAGAATTTTCTACCCAGCAAGATTATCTTTCAAAAATGACAGCAAGTTTAGAATATTCACAGATGAACAGAAACTGAGAGAATTTTTAAGAAAGAGACCCCCTTGCAGGAAATACTAAAGGGTGTGCTACAGCTTGAAAAGAAAAGACAGGAAAGAAAGGCCTAGAAGAAAGTCTATAAATGAAGATTATATTACTAAAAGTAACTAAAAGTGTTGAAAGAGTGGTGAAAATAAAATATGACCAATAAAACCCAAATATTCAGGAATAAACTTAGCCAATGATGTAAAACGCTTGTGTTCAGAAAACTGCAACTCATTGTTAAAAGAAATTTTTAAAATCCTAAATAATTGCAAGAACATTCCATGTTCATGGATAGGAAGATGAAATATCATTAAGATGTCAATTCTACTCAAATTGATATACAGATTCATTGCAATCCCACTAAAATTTTCACCACCATTTTTTAAATAAATGAAAAACATGATTATCAAATTTTTTGGAATGCTAAGTTTTCTAGAACAGTCTGAAACATCTTAAAAAGGAAATGCAAAGTTGGAGAACACACATTTCTGGAATTTAAATCATATTACCTATTTACAGTGGTAAAAACAGCATGGTACTGGCATAAAGATAGAAACATAGACCAGAAAACCGAAATGACTGGTCAGAAACAGATCCTCACATCTATGGTCAAGTGATTTTTGACTAGTCTGTCAAACACACCCAGCTTGAGATAAACAATCCATTTAAAAAAATGGTGCTGAGGAAACTGGATATCCATAGCAAAAAGAGGAAATAGGATCCCTATCTCACACCTTATATAAAAACTAACTCAAACTGGATCAAAAACCTAAATATAAAAGCAAGAACCATAAAGGTTCTATAAAAAAATTTAGGAAAATACTTGCAAGACTTGGTGATAAGTGGTGGATTCTAAAAAGAGATAAGAGGAAGACTGAGATTTTCTACTGATATTTAATGTATGTAGAAGTTTTAATTAGCTTTACTGTAAAAGTGTGGAAATGTGCAGAGTTGAAGGTAACACATTATAGTGCGTAACAGCTGGTTTATAAATGGGGATGTAGCTGAAAATTGTAGTCTGGGGATTAAAATGCCAATTGATAGAAAGCTAGAGAGTAATCAAGGGACTGAATAGCACAATAAATCATAAGGTGCATGAGAATTTTGGTTGATGGTAAGATGCAAGAATGTCCTTTGTGAGCCAGAGCAAATGTGCATTACTATTGCAAGGTGGTGGGAATGTGAAACATTGAAAAAATACAACTGGAGCGACCTATGAGACTGTGGTTAACAGTTATAGTGTAACATTCTTGTATCTATGCCAAAAATGTCCTGTGTTGATAATGGGAGAGTATGGAAAATGTGTGCCAAAAGTATGCTATGGTGCTTGTAATAATTGGATAATATTATCTCATAATCTGTAACAAATGTTCCACCATGAGGTTGTGTGTTGATAGAGGTCTGTTATTTGGGAATTCTGCACATGTGCATGATTGTTTTGTAAATTTAAAACTTCTGTCATAAAAATATATTTAAAAATAATAATAGCGTGGTTTGGGGGAAAATACACCAAATGTAAGATAAAGAGTATAATTAGCAATAAGTGTTTGACAATATTTTTTCATAATTTGTAACAAATGACTCATGACAAAGCAAGATGTTGGAGGAAGGTTAATGTTCCAGACACCTGTATGATATTATGAATGTTTACTTTGTAAGTTCACAACTTTTACTGTATACTTATTGTTCATGTATGTTCATGTATAAATGATATAAAAATAATAATAATAATAGGGTGGTTAGGGGAAAATTTTTTGGTTAGAAGTAATATTTTGAGGATGCTCTTTTATCATTAGTTAAAAATGTTTAACAACAATGCAAGGTATTGGTGGTATGGTGAGGTATGGGAGCCCTGTATTATGTTATGTATGGTTTTTTTTGTAAGTTCAAAACTATTTCTATACCCTAAATTTTTTTGTATGTTCATGTATGAGTGATAAAATTTTATAAATTTAATAAAAAATAAATAAAACATATGAAATGCATCAAAAGCAGTGCTGAGAAGGAAATTTATATCCATAAAGGCCTAAATTTTAAAAAGAAAGAACTAAAATCAAAGACCTAACAAAACAGGTAAAAGAATTAGAAAATGAATGACAAAGTAATTCCAAAGCAAGAAGAAAGAAGGAAATAACAAGGATTAGAGCAGAGGTAAATGAAATTGAAAATAAGAAAGAAAGAGAAAAAAATAGCAAAGAAAAGTTGATTATTTGAGATGATTTTAAAAATTGGCAAACCCTTAGTTAGAATAACAAAGAAAAAAATATAGAAGATTTAAATACATAAAATAAAAAATGTAGAAGAGGATATCACCACTGACCCCACTGTAATAAAAATTATCATTAGAGGATACTTTAAAAAATTGTATGTCACAAGACGGAAAACTTAGATGACATGGACAAACTAATAGTAACACAAGCAACCAGAATTAACAAAAGAAGAAATTGAACTGAACAGACAAAGCTCAAGAAATGATATTGAATTTGTCATCAAACCCTCCCAACTAAGAAGAGCCCAGTATGAGATGGCTTCACAGGTAAATTCTACTAATCATTCTGGAAAGAACTAACACCAATCCTGCTTGAACTCTTCCAAAATATAAATATGGAGGGAACACCCCCTAACTCATTCTATGATGCCAACATCACCCTAATAAAAAGCCACATAAAGACACCACCAGAAAGGAAATCTACAGACTAATTTCTCTGATGAAACTGGATGCTAAAAATCTCAATAAAATAATTGCAAAACATATTCAACAACACATCAAATGAATTATACACCTTGGCCAAGTGGGGTTCATCCCTGGTATGCAAGGATGGTTCAACATAAGAAAATCAATCAATGTAATACACAACATTAAGATATTGAAATAAAAAAATCACATGATCATCTCAATTGATGCAGAAAAAGCATTAGACAAAATGCAGTACCCATTTCTTATAAAAACACTTCAAAAGAGAGTAATAGAAGGAAACATCCTCAACATAATAAAGGGTATACATGAAAAACTCACATTTAACATCACATATATGGTGAAATGTTACAAGCTTTCTATCTAAGATCTGGAACAAGAAAAAGATCCCTACTGTCATTGCTCTTATTTAACTCCTTGTTAGAAGTACTTGCTGAAGCACCCAGGCAAGAAAAGGATATAAAAGACATCCAAATTGGAAAGGAAGAAGGGAATTTTCACTACCTGCAGATGACATGATCCTATACATTGGAAGCCCTGAGAAATCTACAACAAACTTCTAGAGCTGAAAAATGAGTTCAGTAAAGTAACAGGATATAAGACAAAAATGCAAAATTCAATAGCATGTCTGTACACCAATAATAGACAATCTGAGGAGGAAATCAAGAAAATTACCTTTACAAGAGCAACTCAAAGAATGAAATAGATAGGAATAAACTTACCAAATATATGAAGGACTTGTATGATGAAAACCACACAACTATTTATTTTATTTTTTTTTTAAAAAGATATTTAGATTACATAAATGTTACACAAAAGATATAGGGATTCCCATATGCCCCAATACCCAAACCTCCCACACCCTCCAACATGAACATCCTTCCTTTGTATGACACATTCACTGCAATTGTAAAGTGCATCATGGGGCTTTGCCCTTAAGCATGAACCATAGTTCACAGTGTAGTCTAAACTGTCTCACACACAGTTCTGCATGATATTTGGTGATATAAAATGGCGCATGTCTGTCATTGCAATGTCACTCAGGACAAATCCCAAGTCCTGAAGAAGCTCCGATATTACAACTGTTTTTCCCTCTCCCTGCCCTCAGAGTCTCCATGGCCACTGGCTCCACATCCATGTTATAATTTCTTCCATTGCTAAAATCACAATATGTCTGTAGTAGAATACCAGTAAGTCCACTCTAGTACATAGCTCTTCCCCCAATCCCGAGGTTTCTGGGATGGTGAGGTCCACTCCACCTCCAATTGAGAGGAGGCTTATATCCCATCAGGAAGAGGGATGGGACTATCCTACCTGCAGCTGCTGACTCTCTCCATTCCCTGAGACGGCCGTTGTCCATCATCATCTTCCCACAAGTTGTTGTGGGTGAGTCCATTGAGATGTAGAGTAGGTTTTTCAACTTCACTGAGGTTCTAGGCCCAGCTGGCACATGGACAGCCCAAAAATTTGAGTCTCTGATGTACACCTACAAACTCCAGCACCAACTATAGATTTGAACAGAAGGGATAGATAAGTCATGTGCAGGGAAAAAATAATTGATTCCAACACTGTCACTCTCAGGAGCACAAACTCCAAAGTAGGGCCCACTGACAAGGCACCAAACTCCAGAGCTATCCACTCTGACCATAGGACCTGGGTGTCTACAGAGCCCTCAGGAGTCCCACTATTTGGGAGTCTATGAGATCCTGCTGAGATGTGTGTAAGCGTTACCTCTGGGATAACCTCCCAACTCACATTGAAGTCTCTTAGCCATATAAATTCATTTGTCTTTACCTTTTCACCCTTTTCTTTGAGGTCTTTTTCCAGTTCCATTGCTGGTTGGTGCTTGGTAGCAATCTCTCAGTGCCAGGGAGGCTCATACCCAGGAGTCATGTACCAAGCTTGGGGCAAGGTAATGCACTCATATGCTGAGTTTGGCTTAGAGAGAGGCCACATGAGCAACAAGGAGGCTTTCAGGATGCAACCCTTAGGCACCCCATAACAATAGGCTAAGTTTCAATTTCAAGAGCAAAGGCTCATAACCCTAGTCATCAATATCAAGGCCCCATCAGTGGATCATCCTCCTTTCCCAGTCACTGCTCCTGCACTTGGGCAACTGTTGCTGCTCCTTTAGAGAATGTGGCAGAGCCCTTCAGGATGGGAATTCTGTATTCTCTCAGTTATTGTGTGATTTGTCACCCACTGTGACAATGTCCCGTGTACATCTGAACATTTTTACATACTTTATATGTATGCTCAGGTGAACTTCCTCTCATGCATCCCCCATCACTGACACCCCACACCATCACATCCTCCCCTGACTGAGTTGTAACCCTGCTGTGATCCAAAGCTTCTTCAAAAATGAAGCCATTACAATAGCCTAATAAATTAATAGGAAAGTGAAACAATAATAAGTTTAAATCTGATATAAATTACATAAAAGATTTTTTAAAATTAAATTAAATTAAAAGATTGGGATATTATAAAAAAAGAAAAATATTTTTTAAAATTTTTTGACATTTTGCCTTTCATCAACATGATATCTGGTGTCCTGGCTGTACCATGGCACCTTCTCCCACTCATTCCTGTGTCTCACTATTTTTCATTTTGTTTTCAAAGAAGTTTTAGGTAACAACAAAGTCACACACAGAGTACAGGTAACTCTCATATACCCAACGTCATCCCCCTTTCCTCCCTCTCCTTATTCATACCTTTTTATATGTGGATGGTACCTTTGTTATAATTAGTATACCAATAGTGAAACATAGCTACTAAACATGGTCCGTGGTTTACATTATAGTTTACATTTTTGACTGTACACTTTTATAAATTTTGATATTTAACATGGCCTGTGTCCCGTATTGCAAGATTATGTAAATCACTTCCATTGCACACTAAATATCCCCTGTTCTATCTATTCTATTCCTCACTCCCCCTCCCCTTGGGGCCCATGGCGATGACCCAAGTTCATTCCTGGATGACAAGATTCATAGTTACTTGCAACATCACTAAGGTTTTGACACACTGCTTTGTTCTCCCCTATTAGGAACAGACCATGCTCTCGATAGACTCCCACCTATTTCTGAAAAAATTCGTCCTCCAGAGGATGGAAGTCCAACTCCTTCCCGCTCATTATGTCAGTCTCCACCCACTGATACAATGCATCGTGACAGAATGATCATTCACACACTCCCTAGAAGCCTGATCCAGGTGCACCTTGTCCCAAATGCCCCCCCATCCAACATCCAAAACCAGGAACCCTCCCTTGTCATATTGTCATAAGAGCATTCCCAACCTTGTACTTTCAACCACATACCCGCAAATCCCCAGTTGTGGTGAATCAGGCAGGTTCTTAGAGGCTGGATGGAGTTCACAGAAAACGTGAATGTTGATGGCTGAAAATGGCTGGTGCCATTCTTCCTCAAGGCTCCTTGTCATGACACCTTTTACCCCTTGATCTTTGTTTAAGGAACAACCTTGCACACATACGTGTTCTGTCCTTTATAAGCATGTTAAAATCAATGTTCTGATAAACAATGCACAATATAGTCATAATTGAACCTTAAAAGATTAAAGAGTAACCTTGAAATTGTTTTAGATATAGATCACTAAATCATATGGAATGGAATAAAAAAGAAACTCAGCAAAGAATAAAATACTCTTCCTTTGGCATCCAAAAGAGGGTCTGTTTTATTTCCATGCACCTTTGTCTTGAAAGACAAAATAGAATCCCTCTCATGAATTTCCACAAGTGGTGCCCGAAGAGGGCCCTGATGCATCAGTGAGGACAAGGAGCATCTTAATCGGTCTCATTCCTGGTAAGGGGAAGGAGGACATTTCACATCCATGACTCACTGTACTTTCTAAATAATGGGAACTCAGCTTTCTAATGAACAATTGAAGTTTCTTAAAGAATTATTACAGCTTCTTAAGGCTTCAGGAACTAAAATTGAGGAGGAAAAATTATTTTCTTTGTTTGATGCTCCATTCTGGTATTGCCCTTGGTCCCCCAAAGAGGGAAGCTTAGATCTTAAGGATTGGAAATGGGTAGGAAAAAAATTAAAGTATCATCAAGAAGCAGGTGGCTCTGTAACACTTGATCATTTAGCCTTATGGGGTTTGATTATGGCAGCTTTAGAACCTATTCAGATTGACTCTGATTTTGGTCCACCTCCTTCTACAACTCTTCCTATAACCCTGGACCTACTGCCTTCAATGGCTCCTAAAGCTTATATAGTCAGTCAAGATGAAACTGAAACTGATCATAATTTCATCCCTGAGATGCAACAGTGTTTACAAGAAGGATTAAAAGAGGGTGACTTTGCTAATTCCTTGTTCCCTGTTGTTTTAAATCCTCAACAACAGCTGGTTCATGAATTCCTCCCCTATAACGTCTTTAACAAATTAAAGCATAACATAAAAGATCATGGTATGCACTCCCCTTATACCAAAGGATTACTGGGGGCATTAACCACAATGTATGCCATGATCCCTGCAGGTTGGAAAATTTTAGTATGGACTTTAACCACGCCTGCTCAATATAGCATCTGGTTAACAGAATATCAAGAAAGAGCAGAGCAACAACATATTAGTAACATTAATCACCAAATACAGGTAACCCTTGAAGCCCTCCTGGGCATTGGGCAATTTACTAACCCCCAAACACAGGATCAAGCTGATTAATGATTGTTTATGCAGTGCTCTGAATTGGCTCACAGAGCCTGGAAGGCCATCTCTGAAGGAAAAACTCCTCAAAACTCCTTTGCATCTATCTGGCAGGGGGCACATGAACCATATATGGATTTCATCGATTGACTTTAAAAGCTATACATAGGCAAATAGATAACAGCCAGGCCACCAAAAGACTGTTAATCCAGTTGGCCTATGAAAATGATAACATAAATTGTCAGCAAGTCATTCTACCTGTTAAAACTATGGCTGTCACTATTGGAGACTTTTTAAAAGCCTGTCAGAATATCGGTACTGAAAGTCACACGGCAAAAATTTTAGCTGCCATTATGACTTCTAATGCCACTTGCTTTAAATGTGGAAAAAAAGGGGCATCTACAAAAAAATTGTACCTCTCATTCTGGAGGACCAGTGCGGTTCTCTAATCAAATATGCCCTCGCTGTAAAAAAGGCAAACATTGGGCAAATCAATGTAAGTCTCACTTTGATGATCAAGGATGCCCTTTGTCTGTAAACTTCAGGAGAAGCGGAACAAATCACAAGCCTTTTGGAATTGGTGAGCTTACAGTCACTGACCTTAAAGCAGCCACCACTGGCAGCGCAGGGCCTGACCTATATGTTGCCCAAAAAATAACTCTTAAAGAGCGAAATAAAGTAGAACTAGCACCTACTGGGGTTTGGGGTCCTCTCTCCACCAACATTTTTGGCCTCCTCCTGGGACATTCTAGTACTACCCGCTCAGGATTTATTGTTCACCCAGTAGTTATTAATAATGATTATGCTGGAGAAATTCAAATTATGCTCAGCTCTTCCTCATTCCAAGTTATATCTAAGGGACAGAAAATTGCTTAGTTATTACTCTTACCTCAACCCAAATTAACATATGCTACAAAACTATGGCAAGGAAGTTTTAGTAGCACTCACTGTCAGCAGTTTTGGACTCACTCTTTACAAAGTAATAAACCTATGTTATCTATTTCTATTAATGGGGAAATTTTACTGGACTGGTAGACACTGGAGCTGATGTCTCAGTAATTTCTGAAGATTCCTGGCCATCTTCTTTTCCTAAAGAATCTTGTCCTTTTCCTTTGCAAGCCATAGGTGGATACACTACCACCCACCGAAGTTCCTGTCCCTTACAGGTTACCAGGCCAGAAAGCTAAGAAGGACAATTCCAACCTTATATTGTCCCTATACTTATCAACTTACAGGGCGAGACCTTCTCTCACAATGGGAAGCTCAGGTTATTATTCCACATTTTTAGGAATAGCCACTGGCAGATTAACTCCTCTGCCCTTAACCTGGACTTCTCATAAGCCAATTTGGGTTGACCAGTGGCCCTCATCAGAGGAGAAACTCCACCTTGCTCATATTTTAGTTCAAGAACCATTATCCAATGGTAGACTTGAAGTTTCTCATAGTCCATGGAATACCCCTATATTTGTTATTCCTAAAAAGTCTGGAAAATGGAGACTTATACATGATCTTTGAAAAATTAATAAAATAATCCAACCTATGGGAGCCCTTCAACCTGGCCTCCCTAATCCTGCCATGCACCCTAAAGAATGGCCTCTCATCGCTATAAATTTAAAAGACTGCTTTTCACCATACTTTTAGCTGCACAAGATAAGCCTCGATTTGCTTTTTCCCTTCCTTCTATTAATTTTAATGCTCTGATGCAACATTATCAATATACAGTCCTCCCACAGGGTATGGATAATAGCCCCACAATTTGTCAGTACCTTATTCATCAAATCTTACAACCAATTCAAAATAAATAACACAAAATTATCTTTTATCATTACATGGATGATATCCTTTTCTCAACCCCTACAGAGGATTTTTTACAAAATTTATTGCAAGGAATTATTTTTTTTTTTTTGGTAAAAGTCAAAATTCTCACAATACATACAAACATTTGTAAAATGATATATAAATATATATGCATATAAGTGTATTTGCTTACAAAAATGTTATTTATATATATATATATACATATATTTTAAGAGGTGCTTAGATTACCCAAAATATTACACGGAACCCACTGGGATTCCCATGTTGCCCACCTCCCACACCTCCCACCACAACCCACACAAACATCTCCCACAAGTGTGGCCCACCACCCTCAATGAACTTACACATCCTGGAGCCTTGCCACCAACCATAGACCACAGTTCACACCATAGACCACACTGTCTCCCACTCAGTTCTGAGTGGTGTGTGCAGATCCGTTGCCACAACGGTACTCAGGACAACCTCTAACTCCCAAAGAAGCCCCTGCATTTCAACTGATCATCCCCTCGCTACCCCAAAAGTGTCAAGTGGCCACTGGCTCCACCTCATTGTTATAATTTCTTCCATTGCTAGAATCACCATATGTGAACAAGAGAATACCATCAAGTCCACTCTAGTCCATAGTTCTTCCCCCAATCCTGAGGGGACTGGGATGGTAATGTCCACTCCACCTCCAAGTGAGAGAGGGCTTATATCCCATGTATATGGTGGGTGGGATGATCCTGACTGCAGATGCAGGCCCTCTCCATTCCCTGGGATGGCCATTGCCCATCGTAGTCTCCTCATCAGGTGACTTGGATGAGTCCATTGAGCTGTAGGGTAGGAGTTGCAGCTCCACCGAGATTCCACACACACCTGGCACATAGGGAGGCCAGAGGCTCCAGTATCTGGAAGTATACCTAAAAACAACAGCATCACATATAGATTTGAATAGAAGGGACTGGTGAACCATGTGCAGGGAGGACTTATTTGAGTCCAATTCTGTCACTCTCATGAGCACAGATTCCAAAATAGAGCCCACTGATAAGGCATCGGTCTTTAGGGCTATCCCCCCTATATAGGACCTGGGTGTCTCCAGAGCTCTCAGGAAAACCAATGTGTGGGGTGATAGGCACTTAGATGTTCTATGAGCTCCTACTGAGGTGTGCGTAAGAGGTACCTCTGGGATGACCTCCCGACTCTCTTTGAAGTCTCTTAGCCACTTGAACTCATCTGTCTTTACCATTTCCCCCTTTTATTCAAGGTCTTTTTCCAGTTGTGTTGCCAGTTGGCACTTGGTATTAATCCCTCGTTGCCAGGGAGGCTCATCCCCGGGAGTCATGTCCCAGGTTGGGGGGAAGGTAATGCAATCATATGCTGAGTTTGGCTTAGAAAGAGGCCACATTTGAGCAACAAGGAGGCTCTCAGGTGGCAACCCTTAGGCACCCTACAACTGCAGGCTAAGTCTCAGTTACAAGAGCAAAGACTCACAAGGGTAGTCATCAGTAAAAAAAACACATCAGTGGGTCATCCTATTTTGACAGGCACTGTCCTTCACTCAGAGGACTATTGCTGCTCCCTTGGAGACTGTGGCAGAGCGCTCCAGGCTAGGACTTCAGATTCCCTCATTTATTGTTTGATTATCCACCCATCGTGACCATGCCCCATCCCCCGATCCTTTGAACGAATTTGTATATCTTTCAAGTATATTTGGATGAACCTGGCCCCACGAAACCTCCCCCCCAGACACCCCCCAATAATCCCCCACAGTACCCATTGTAACCCTTCTGTGATCCAAATCCTCCATGAACATTTAGTCCATAAAATAATCAAATACACTTATTAGGAAAAAGAAACAAGTATGATAACCTTACATGCAAGAGAAAAACATAAGAGACTGAGGGGGAAAAATAAAAGAAGGAAAAAAAACAAATAATGAAACAAAGAACAAAACAAAATTAAATATAATTAGTGGATTGGGACATTCAAAAAATGGGTAAAAAAGCAAAGGAAATGCCTTTAAAATATATATATATATATTCATTTTTTTTCCCTTTCTCTTTTCTTTTTTTTTATGCCTTTTATCACTGTGTAATGGGATGTCTGGTGTGCCATGACACCTTCCTCCTCTCAATCCCCATTGTCTCCCAATTTTTCATTTAATTTTCAAAGAAGTTTTAGGTCACAGCAAAGTCACACACGGAGTGCCGGAGACTCCCAGATACCAAACCACCCCCACTTCCCCACCCCATATAAACCCCCCCCCTTTTTTGGTTGTTACCATTGTTATAACTGTTATACAGATAGCAAAATATAGCAACTAAACATAATCAGTGATTTACAGTATAATTTACAATTTAGATGATACAGTTTAATAATTTTGATGATATTTACCATGTCCTGTGTCCATTACTGTAAGGTAATGAAAAACCTTCCCCATGACCACCAAACAACCCATTAGATCTTGACTGTTCCCTTCCCCCCAGCCCCCCAGGGCCCAGGATATCCCCCTCTCCCAACCCATGGAATGTCAAGATTCACAGTTACATGCCCTGGGGATTTGAACCTGCCCTTCCTAATCCACCCACCCACCAGTGCTGCACCACCAAACCCAGGAACACCAACACTCATCTGCCCCATTCCACAACATGCAACCACACTCTATCCCTTTACCATAGATTATGTCCATATGGGTGATGGCTCAAAGCCTGCTCTTCTCTTACTCTCTTTGGTAACCTATCTTTCAGACAATGGTTCTCAGAGACTGCTCACATTCCTCAGTTCAGTTCAGTGAGGTCCTATACAGTTCATCCTTCAGTGCCTGGCTTGCTTCACTCAACATAAGGTCTTCAAGATTCATCCATGTTATTCCACGTGTTAGCACTTTGTTCCTTCTTACCGCTGAGTACTATTCCATTGTATGTATGTACCACATTTTGCTTATCTATTCGTCTGTTGATGGGCACCAGGGCTGATTCCAACTTTTGACAATGGTGAACAATGCCGCTATGAACATTGGTGTGCATATATCTGTTTGTATTTTTGTTTTCAGTTCTTCTGGGTATTTACCAGAAGAATTGCTGGATCATATGGAAGATCTATTGTTTGTTTTCTGAGGAACCGCCAAACTGTCCTCCACAGTGCCTGGACCCTACCGCAGTCCCACCAGCAGTGGATGAGGGTTCCTATTCCTCCACATCCTCTCCAACATTTAGTGTCTCCTGTTTTTTTCATAGCTGCCATTCTGATGGGTGAAAGATGGTATCTCATTGTAGTTTTGATTTCCATTTCCCTGATAGCAAGCGATGTTGAGCATGTTTTTATGTGCTTTTTAGCCATTTGTATTTCTTCCTTGGAGAAGTGTCTTTTCAGGTCACTTGCCCATTTTTTAAATGGGTTGTTTGTCCTTTTATTTTCAAAGTGTAGGATTTCTTTATATATGCAGGATATTAGGCTCCTATCAGATATGTAGTTGCCGAATATTTTTCCCATTGGGTAGGCTGCCTTTTTATTTTCTTAATAACATCTTTTGAGGTGCAGAGGTTTTTAATTTTGAGGGGATCCCATTTACCAATTTTTTCTCTTGCTGCTCGTGCTTTGGCTGTGAAGTTCATGAAACCTTTTCCTATTACAAGGTCCTGTGGATGCTTCCTTACATTATCTTCGAAGGTTTTTATGGTTTTTGCTCTTATATTTAGATCTTTGATCCTTCTTGAGTTGATTTTTGTATAAGGTGTGAGATGGTATTCTTCTCTCATTCTTTTGGATATGGATATCCAGTTCTCCAAGCACCACTTGTTAAAGAGGCCACTCTCTCCCAGCTGAGTGGGCTTCGTGGCCTTGTCAAATATCAGATGACTGTATATGCGAGGATCTCTCAATTCTGTTCCATTGGTCAGTAGGTCTATCCTTGTGCCAGTACCACGCAGTTTTGATCACTGTAGCTTTGTAGTATGTTTTAAAGTCAGGTAATGTGATACCTCCAACTTCATTTTTCTTTTTCAATTTATCTTTGGCAATTCAGGGCCACTTGCCTCTCTAAATATATTTTTTGGTTAGTTTTTCCAGTTCCTTAAAAAATATAGTGTTGACTTTTATTGGGATTGCATTAAATCTGTAGATTAGTTTGGGTGGATAGACATCTTGATGATGTTTAGTCTTCCCATCCATGAACAGGGAATATTTTTACATTTATTTAAGTCTTCTTTGATTTCCTTTAACAGTGTTGTGTAGTTTTCTGTATATAAGTCCTTTACATCTTTAGTTAAATTTATTCCTAGGTATTTGATTCTTTTGTTTACTATTGTAAATGGTATTTTTTTCCTGTTTCCTCCTCAGTTTGCTGGTTATTGGTGTATAGAAATGCTAATGATTTTTGAGCGTTGATCTTATAGCCTGCAACATTACTGAACTCCTTTATAAGTTCTAGAAGCCTTGTCGATTTCTCACGGCTTTCTATGTATAGGATCATGTCATCTGCAAATAATGAAATTTCTACTTCTTCTTTTCCAATCTGGAAGGCTTTTATGTCCTTTTCTTGTCTCAGTGCTAGTGCAAATACTTCTAAGACAATGTTAAATAGGAGTGGTGATAGTGGGCATCCTCGTCTTGTTCCCGATCTCAGAGGGAAGGCTTTTAGGATTTCACCATTGAAAATGATGTTAGCTTTGGGTTTTTCATATATACCCTTTATCATTTTCAGAAAATTTCCATCTATTCCTATCTTTTGTAGTGTTTTTATGAGGAAAGAGTGCTGTATTTTGTCGAATGCTTTTTTGGCATCTATAGAGATGATCATGTGATTTTTTTCTTTCTGTCTGTTTATGTGGTGTATTACATTGATTGATTTTCTTATATTGAACCATCCATGGATACCTGGGATGAAACCCACTTGGTCATGGTGTATAATCCTTTTGATATGTTGTTGAATGCGATTAGCAAGTGTTTTGTTTAGAATTTTAGCATATAGGTTCTTTAGAGAAATTGATCTGTAATTTTCCTTTCTTGTGGTATCTTTATTTGGTTTTGGTATTAGGGTAATGTTGGCATCATAGAATGAGTTACGTAATATTCCTTCTACTTCAATTTTTTGGAAGAGCTTAAGTAGAATTCGTGTTAGCTCTTTCCAGAATGTTTGGAAGAATCAGCTGTGAAGCCATCTGGTCCTGGACTCTTCTTAGTTGGGAGGTTTTAAATGACTGAGTCTATCTCTTTACTTGTAATTGGATTGTTGAGTTCATCTATTTCTTCTTTCATCAATGTCAGCTGTTTGTGGGTTTCTAGAAACTTGTCCATTTCCTCTAAATTGTCATTCTTGTTGGCATATAATTTTTCAAAGTATCCTCTTATGATACTCTTTATTTCTGTGAGTCAGTAGTGATATCAGCTTGCTCTTTCCTTATTTTATGTATTTGCATCTGTTCTCTCTTTTTCTTTGTTAGTCTGGCTAAGGGTTTGTCAATTTTGTTAATATTCTTGAAGAACCAGCTTTTGGTTTTGTTTATTTTTTTCAGTGCTTTCTTATTCTCTATTTCATTTAGTTCTGCTCTAATCTTTGTTATTTCCTGCTTTCTACTTCCTTTAGGTTTAGTTTTTGTTGTTTTTCCAACTCCTCCAAGTGTGTAGTTAGGTCTTCAATTTTAGCTCTTTCTTCTTTTTTTATATATGAATTTATGACTATGAACTTCCCTCTCAGGACTGCTTTCGCTGCATCCCATAGGTTTTGATATGTTGTGTTGTCATTTTCATTAGTTTCAAGGTAGTTACTGATTTCTTTTGAAATTTCCTCTTTGACTCACTGTTTGTCTAAGAGTGTGTTGTTTAACTTCCATATCCTTGTGCCTAACCTGTTTCTCTGGCCCTTAGTGATTTCCAACTTCATTCCGTTGTGATCAGAGAAATTACTTTGTATAATCTCAATATTTCTGAATTCATTGAGTGTTGTTTTGTGACCTAACATGTGGCCTATTTTGGAGTATGTTCCATGTGCACTCGAGAAGAATGTAAATCCTGCTGTATTTGGGTGTAGTGTTCTGTATATCTCTATTAAGCCCAAATCTTCTAATGTATTGTTGAGTGCATTAGTTTCTTTATTGATTCTCTTCCCAGATGTTCTGTCTAATGATGATAGTGGTGTGTTGAAGTCCCCTGCTATAATTGTAGAGGAATTTATTTCTCCTCTTAGTTTTTCCAGAGTTTGCCGCACGTATTTTGAGGCACCTCGATTAGGTGCATAAATGTTGATGATTGTTCTCTCTTCTTGAGAGATTACTCCTTTTACTAATATGTAGTGTCCATCTTTGTCTCTTACAATAGTTTTGCATTTAAAGTCTATTTTGTCTGATATTAGAATAGCTACTCCTGCCCTTTTTTGGCTATTGTTAGCTTGTAAAATGATTTTCCAGCCATTCACTTTCAGCCTCCTTGAATCCCTGGGTCGAAGGTGGGTTTCTTGTAGACAGCATATAGATGGATCATATTTTCTTATCCATTCTGCCAATCTGTGTCTTTTGATTGGTGAATTTAATCCATTAACATTCAGTGTTATTACTCATAACAAATTTCTTACTTCAGCCACTTTTTCTTTGGGTTAATGTATGTCATATGTTGTTTTGTTTCTCTTTTTGTCTTTTCAGTTGTTTTTATACTCTCCTCCAACTCTCTCTCCTTTGTTTTTTCCTTTCAACTTGTAGAGATTCCTTTAGTATTTCTTGAAGTGCTGGTTTCTTCTTGACATACTCTCTTAATTGCAGTTTATCTGTGAATATTTTAAACTCTCCATCATTTTTGAATGCCAATTTTGCTGGATAGAGAATTCATGGCTGGAAGTTTTTTTCTTTTAGTGTTTTGACTATGTCATACCACAGTCTTCTTGCCTCCATGGTTTCAGCTGAGAAATCAGCCCTTAATCTTATTGTGCTTCCCTTGTATGTGATGGTTCTCTTTTCTCTTGCTGCCCTGAGTATTTTTCTCTTTGTCTTAAGCATTGGAAATTTTGACAAGTATATGTCTTGGAGTTGGCCTATTGGGATTTATACTATTTGGGGTGCGCTGTGCTTCCTGAAACTGCACATCCATCTCTCTCAATAGCGTTGGAAAGTTTTCAGTCATAACTTCCTTCAACACTCCTTCTGTTCCTTTTCCCTTCTCTTCTCCTTCTTGGATGCTCATAATGCGTATGTTTATACGTTTTGTATTATCGGTTAATTCCCTGAGACCATGCTGGATTTTTTCTATCATTTTGCCTATCTGTTCTACACTCTCTTTGATTTCAACTGTATTGTCTTCCATATCACTAATTCTTTCCTCTGCCTGTTCAAATCTGCTGCCATGTGAGTCCAGCGTCTTTTTCATTTCTTGACTTGTGCCTTTGTTCATCATCATATCCATTACCATTTTAGGCATGTTAGCTATTTCTTCAGTATATTCTCCCAGTGTCTTCTTTATATCCTTAATCTCTTCCTTCAGTTCTTTAAGTTGGTCCATGATATTTGTTTGGATAGCTTTGATTAGTTGTTCGATGTTCTGCATTCCTTCCTGGTTTTTATTTTGTGCATTGGACTGGTCCATGTTTTCCAGTTTCTCAGAGTCATTTGTATTTTTTTGTTTCCCTCTGGTCATCATATTATCTTGATGGGTTTGTTCAGTTGATTAGCTTTTCTCTATGCTCTAGAATTTTATTTAGCTGTTGGTTCTGCGTGTGAGTTAAGTTTTCTCTTTGGCAGTTTTTCTTCTTCTTTTATTTCCTTGCTTCTTTCTATGTTCCCTTGAAGGCAAAAGATTAGGTCCAGAGGAATCAAAAGATATAAGGAAGGCAGAAGGATAATAGAAATATTGATAAAAGTTAGAAGAGGAGCAAAATGAGACTTAATGAGATGAATATTTAACTTGTGTCGGCAGTGTAGAGTACTAGGAAAAAATATGGAGTTCCTACAATGGACTGGGAAAACAAATGGAGGGATATATATATATCATGATTTAGAAGGCTAGAATTATGAGGAGGGAGAGAAATAGTAAAGAAAGGTCTGAAAGGAAAAAGTTAATACTAATAAAAAAAAAAGAAGAAGAAGAAGAAAATAAAATAGATGGAACAGAAATGAACACCAATTAAGTTGTGGGCCTATGAAAAAATGTTGTCTCTAAGAGCCACAACGGAAAACAGAAGGCAGAAAGATGCAGGAAGGAAAAGCGATAGTTTGTAATACAGAATCAATATATACAGTGAGTGGGAAATTACTGAAAAAGAAGCCCAGCAATGGAGCGACAAGCTGGCAGCACCTTTAAAAAAAAAAAAAATAGAAGGAAAAAGGAAGTGGGGAGGAAAGAGGAAATTACAGCAATAGACCAGAGAGTAATAGAGAGAAACCAAAGATCCACACAGGCAAGCAGTCAAACAGAGCTAAAGGGGTGTCAATGATTCCCCTAGGGTCCACGTGGATCCTTCCTGCCTACTTGTGTTTATCAATCAATTTCTCCACAGGGTTTTATATGCAGGTCTGAAGTAGCTTTTAGCTATTAAACTTAATTAAAAAGAATTTATTTTTCATTTGTTGAGGTGATCTCACTTTTTTTTTTTAAATTTTTATATTTTTAGCCAAATGCAGGACCCAAAATAATTCCTTCTCCAGACCAACCCCCTTACGGACGGGACCCTAGCTGGACCCGTGGAAATTAATCAAGCACGTCCCACTTTCCGGACTCCCCAGGTTAGCTGTAGCTCTGTTGTTAGTCAGTGAAGAGTGCTAAAGAAGGCGGATTCTTCCCCTTCTGGAGCCGAACTCGAGCATCACCGTGCTGCTCAGTAAATCAGTTTGAGTGCAGATTCGCGTCTGCTCTCAGTCTAATGGTGCTTCAGGTCGGCTTATCTGCTCCCCAGAGCTATGGGGCGGTACAGGCAGCCAGATCGATGTCTAAAAATATAAAATACCCTTCCCTGTCTTCCAACGGAACCCTCCCTTTTTGGGAAGTGTCCCTTCTTCCTGGCTCCGCAGAGGCCCGGGTCTTATCCCTGGGTGCTTAGGGAAATCAGCTCCGTTCCCTGACCAAAATCTGCCCTCTGGTTCTCTGGGTGCTGATTAGCTCATTTGTTCTGTTCACACAAGGTCCAAGGGGAACCAGGCAGCCAGATCCACAGAAAATAAAACTTTTTTGCCCCTCCCGTGGCTCAAAATGGCCGTTTTATTTAATTTTGTTTTTTTTTCCCTAACCGCGGGGCTCAGCCGCCAGTGCCAACCTCCACCGGCAGCCTCAAAACTCATGAATCTCCACCGTTCTGTCCACGCCGCCGATCCGTGCAGATAGGTATCCCAAGCTTCTCACTCCACGCGTGCACAGCACAGACCCCCGGGCAGGACCTCATCCACAATCCGCCTTGCTCTTGGAGCTTGCAGTGTGTGCCCTCCTACACTAACGCCATCTTCTATTGTAAGGAATTTTAAAAGTTATCCAGGACAGTGGACTATTAATTGCTCAGGAAAGATTCCTAAACGTGGACCATGGCAATATTTGGGATATATCCTTGTAAACTGCACTGTATGACCTCAACATTTGCAATTAACCTTGCCCTCTACTGTTACTTTAACTGATTTACAACATTTATTAGGCATTATTATCTGAATTTGGCCAGACTTAGGCATTCCTACTTATCAACTACAACATCTTTTCAATATCCTTTGAGGGGACTCAGCTAACTTCAGTTAGAACCCTCACCCCTGAGGTCAAAACAGAGTTATCTCTCATCTCAACTGCCATATCTAAAAAATATCTTCATAGATATGATCCTGATTACCACAGTCATCTTTTCTATTTATTTACTCCACAATCTCCTACAGGTATAATTGTACAGCTCACCTCTTCTGTGTATATCCTTGAATGGGCATTCTTAGCACATACACCAAAAAAGTCTTAACTTACTTTCAATCCCTTTCTTTTCTAGTCTCCAAAGGGTGACAACACTGTTTACAGATCACTGGAAAAGATCCATTTTATATTTTTATTCCAATTACCAGAGGGCAATTTAACACCCTTTTGTCTACTTCCTTTGATTTCCAATCGGCTATGCTTGATTTTTATGGTGAAGTAAAATTCACCCTACTGTCAGATAAATTATTGCAACAATTCCTTTTGTTACCCTTCATTTTACCACATATTCTCTGAAATCAACCAATTCCATGAGCACTTACTGTTTTTGTAGATAGATCTGGACACAACAGCAAAGCAGCTCTCACCTGGAAAACAACTGATGGATGGAAATCCTTTATGCTGTCTCACCAAACAACCACACAAAAGGCTGGGCTTTCTGCTGTTGTTGTAACTTTGCAACACTTTCCTAATCAACCTTTAAATATTAGTGATTCTGCTTATACAGTCTATGGTGTTTGTACTTTTCAAACTGCATTAATTAAGTTATCTATTGATAAAATTTTACACTCCCTTTTCCTTACTCTCCAATCCCTGCTTGACCAATGTTCTGAGCCCATTTATATTGTGCATATCCATTCACATACTTCTTTGCCAGGTCCACTTACTGAAGGAAATAACCATGCTGACCATCTTGCAATGGTGTCAACACTTGCTTTTCAACAAGCTCAAGTTTCTCATGATTTCTTCCACCAAAACACCAAAGCCTTAGTAAAACAATTTTATCTTTCCCATTCTGAGGCTAAACAAATTATCAAAGGATGTGCTGATTGTCAAACAATTACTTCTCCCATTCCAGTTGAAGGCATCAATCCTCACGGACTCCAGCCAAATGAACTTTGGCAAATGGATGTTACTCATTTTCCTTCTTTTGGTAAACTGAGATATATATATATGTTAGTATTGATACTTTTTCTCATTGCATATTTGCCTCCCTTCATACTGGTGTACATTCTTCCCATGTTCATTCTCATCTGTTACAGGCATTTGCTACATTGGAACATCCATGAGCTCTCAAAACTGACAACGGCCCACTTACACTTCTCATAGTTGCCATCTTTTCGTACAGGATTGGGATATTCTACACATTACTGGTATTCCTCATAATCTTCAGGGCCAAACCATTGTTGAACATTCACATAATCTTCTTAAAACTTATTTTAAAAAAACAAAAAAAGGGGGAATAAGGATCTACTTCCCTGTGATCAATTGCAAAGGTTTTTATATAATTTACATTTTTTAAACAGGGATGCACACTCTCACTTGGCTATTGAAAGACATTTTTCAATAAAACCACAGCATCATGAACATCCTTTGGTTTGGTACAGAGACCTAGAAACTGGGCCAGACTGGCAAGGGCCTACCTCATTGATAACTTGGGGTTGTGGTTATGCATGTGTTTCTACCTCTACAGGCATTCGGTGGTTACCCAAAAGAAATATCAAACCTTATCATGGATCTCTCTGAGAAGGGTTTCCAACAACCCACCTTCAATCTGAACATGACCTTGACCCTGGATGAGTTGGCTGTGCTGTTAAAGCACATGAAAGTTCAAAACTAACCATCCTTTTCTTTCTTTTGCCTTTTAATCTTGGGACAAATGCAGAGACATATTGGGCTCATGTTATCTTAGCTGTCTAACACATCACAATGTTATTACCTTAAATTTAATTACTCTGTTTTTAAAAGACAAGCTCAACTATAGATACCCATTAATATGACCCAAGAATGGCAACCTTCTCCTGGATTCTCCATCCTTGCTGAAGCTCTTGAAAAGTTACGTATAACACGCTTCCTTGGAACTCTTTTAGCCTCAATCATCTCTATTGTTGCTATTGCCACCTTTGCAGCTACTTCTACCACTGCTTTAATAATAACCATTCAATCTGCTGATCAAGTTGATTCTTTCATGGAAAATGTTACCAATGAATTGTTAATTCAAACCAGTATAGATAGTGAAATCATGTCTAGATTAGATGCTCTAGAGGCCACTGTCCTTTGGACTGGACAATGGCAAGAAGCTTTCAATACTAGGTTAAAATTATCTTGTGATTTTTATTTTTCACGTATCTGTGTTACCCTCATTACCCATGATATATGGAATGATTCCTGGTAAATAACTCAATAAAAATTAACTAATGCCTTACACACCAATTTAACTAAGGAATTGCTTTCCCTCCAAGAATATTTGCATAAGAAACATCAAATTAGCAACCTGAAATATCCTGCCACTATTGCATCTATTCTTGATGATCTAAAACCTTCTCAGTGGCTCCCACATCTTAATACTCATGATTGGATTCAATCAATAGTTATTATATGTGTTATTATTCTTTTGATTTGTGTATGCTGCAAGATAAAAACCCTCAAATATAATGATGATATCTTCTTTACTTTCATTAATTTAAAAAATAAAAAAGGGGGAGATGTGGCATGTCAGGCAGGTTCTCAGAGGCTGGATGGAGTTTATAGAAAACCTTGAACGTTGACAGCTAAAAACAGCTGGTGCCATTCTGCTCCGAGGCTGCTTGTCATGACACCTTTTACCCTTTGATCTTTGTTTAAAGAACAACCTTGCACACATACATGTCTTGTTCTTTCTAAGCATGTTATAATCAATGTTCTGATAAAAAATGCACAATGTATTCACGATCAAACCATAAAAGATTAAAGAGTAACCTTGAGATTGTTTTAGAGATAGATCACTAAATCATATGGAATAGAAAAAAAAGAAACTTAGAAAAGAATAAAGTACACTTACTTTATCATTGAAAGAGGGTCTGTTTTCTTTCCATATGCCTTTGTCTTGCAGGACAAGACAGAATCCCACTTATGAATTTCCACAGATAAGTTACTTTTTGTTATTAATATCAATTTAGGTTTCTAATTAATAATGGCTTCCTAGAATTAACAATTCAAATGCTACAGTTTAGAAGATATTTTCACAAATTTCTCATAACTAAATGTTATTTTACCTTTAAACAAGCTTATTAAATTACAATTAGCAACTAATGAAACTTACTTTATCCATTTAAGAGAGATCAGATCTACATTTCCTTCTTTAACTAAATTTTATTAAACATGAACTTTCAACTTTCATCTTAAAGATTTAATATATATAATGTTAATTTATTTACTTAGTATTCTATAAACAGATGGAGATGACACCCAAGCTAAATAAAATTGAAATCATTATAGTTTATGCCATGAATGTTCTTTTTCCATCCTTTACAGGAGGCTTAAAAGCCTCTTTTCCTTAATAAAATTCTAAAAGTGTGAATGATCTTAAAAGCATACTGACTGATGGGTTCTGTAATATAATTGCTTCATTTGTTTTATTCAAAATTTAGAAAAGATATTTCCCTAGGTTTCAGGGACTTTTCCTTTACGTACTGAAATTTGGCAATAGAATTAATAACTACCCTTATTTTAAGGCTGTTAAGAGGTTTAAATTAAGGAATTACAGGACAAGCTGATTCTTAAGCCTAGAAAATAGTTTTTTTGTTTTTGTGTTTGTTTTTTTATGAGACCAAGGATTGAAACCTGGACCTCATATGTGGGAAGCTGGTGCTCAACTACTGAGCCACATTGGCTTCCCTGAGTTGTTTTTGTTTGTTTGTTTTACTTCTTGTTTGTTTTTAGGAGGACCTGGGACTGAACCTGGGCCTTCCCATGTAGGAAGCAGGCTCTCAACACTTTGAGCCATATCTGCTCCCTAGAAGATAAAATTTTAGTCTGTCATACCTAGCCCTAACCTAAGAGCTCTAGCAAAGATAAGGCACTTGGGGCTGGGTAGGCCAAAAAGTTCAGGAAAATCTTTTTCCCTTTCCCAACAATTTCTATATTCAGATTTCTATATGACCTTTCCATTCTGCTTAGCTTAATTTGGGATCCAGGAATATTTATTCACATATATAACCATATATTTAAATTTTATTGATTTGAATAGAGATCTTTTAAGAATTTTCATTTGTTAATTTGATATTAACATCCTGATGTATGAAGATATACACTAAGCAAATAGGCTGACACAAATAAAAATATTTTAACTGCAAAATGACATTTTAAAAATTTCTTTAAAGCCTATTTCTAATTACTCTAATTTGTAATGTGACCACGAAGTTTTATACAAGAATTTCTTTCCTTTTAACCATTGGCTTATAACCAAATTGTCCCCAATGGTTTAAAATAATATTTCCCTTTACTTTAGAACTTTTCTTATTTCCCATTTTGACTTTGGCAGACCTTGAATGAAAGACACTAATTCCAGTATATACTCACTGAGGTCACTGATGCTTCAGGGAAACTAGTTTTTCTCATGACTTGCTTCTTTTAGGAACATCAGCACTCTAGGTGGGAGGCACCCACTCCCAGTCTTTGGCTGCTGGATTGGAAGAGTGGATGTCCAATCCTGAAGGTTGAGAATTCCACCAGGTAGAAATTTAGTCCACTCCTGGACTTAAATGAGAAAGCAGGATCATTAATACCAGTGGAAAGACAGGAGAGATAGGTGTCTTAAACTTTGCCTTCCCCTGAGCCATAGGGGGCAGAGTTGTCATGAAATAACTGGTAAGCCTTAAAGCTGGGCCTTTATGCATACCCAGAGATGGTGAGAAGAAAACTTCAACACAAGTTAGGTAAAACTCAGTTATTGTGTCTGCAGAGATAAGAAACAAGGTTGGTCTAAAGTGACTCAGACAGACTTCCGTGTGCTGCAGTTTCACTCTTGCTTAAATGCCTATGTTTCTATTTAGCATCTGCTTTGATTATGCATTAGCTTTTGTTCATGTGGATGAACACACAGAGCTGGTTATGTAATTGTATGATTAGTATGTTCAGGAAATCATGGTTGCACATACATTGCATGATAGAAAAAGGACCAGATAACTCCACCCCGAGGTGGGAATTTTATGATGATAATTAAGCAAGTTTAAGTGAGAGCAGCCAGGGTCTTCCTCTGCACAAGTCTGGCCAACAGTTTGAAGCTGGTTTTCATACTTCATTGCTCTAGCAGGGTATTCTTGACCATAAGAAATAGAATTTGGCACCAAGAAAGGGTTGTATCTTATTACCATCTAATTTACATCTAATTCTTTCCTTTGCATCCTAGCAACAGTTAGAGAAAGAACAAAGAAGAATAAGGCAGTTAGACCTTACATCCATCAATTCCCGCCTAGTTTTTAGTGATATTTTTATTGCAAGGGAAAGGGGTGAAGGTCAGGTCTTCTGTAACTACTTCTTGCTGACACTATGGGAGTTGATATGAATTTCTTAAGTAGTTATAGTAAGAGGGTAGTCTGAGGAGGAAAAGTCAGTCTGTTAGAATTTGCAGTTGCTTTTGGATAAAGCATTGCATGTCTGATATGAGTACAGGTGCAACTTCTGGGAGAATTAAGAAAATGATTAAAGATTTTATAACATGGAATTAGCTTCATCATAAAACATGTTGGGATGATTTATATGGGAAGGGTTTGGCTGCCTGCAACTTTGATCATTTGTTGTGCTAATGAGGATATTATACATACCTTGGGGTTTGTCTTTACAAAACTTTTTGTTAATTTTTTTCCTAAATCTCCTACAAAACCTTGGTTGTATGTCTGTTTCTTAAGAATTTGGGACCCCAAGTGGAAATACAAAGTATGAAAATAGTTTGTTGTGTTAGCAGTTGTAGTATAGACATTTGCACTTCTGTTTTTAACACTTTTTGGGGATATGCGGGCAGTCAGATTACATTGGTTTGGTTGCAGCAAGGCAAGGTGGGGTCCAGGCCTTGTAGAATTGGCTAGGATGCAAATACAATATTTATGATTGCTATTGTCTATAGTAAATATTTTTACAGTTATTGAAGGTGTTAAAATGATTAGGCATGTAGCATTAAGGTGCTGCATAAGCAAATTAAGTGAACTTTATTTAAGTTCATTCTCCTGACCACTGCTTTCAAGGTGCAAATTAACTGAAGTATTTTAGAGTACAGCTGGTCCAGGCATTAGTTAATATAGATTGAGTAAATTTACACAGTACCAACACTTGGCTCTTGTAATGCAGGAAGACTCAAGAAGACTGACCAAATAATTTGATATTTCAGAAAAACTATGCAGGAGTCCAGTGTCAATTATATGACCCAGTAGCAGCCAACCAGGAGGTGTTCTGCACCACATTTTGGAGGCTATAGGTATATATAGAGGGGTGTACATTAAGGGAACAGCACATTTTTGTGGCACACAATAAGAACTGGTACAGTTAATAATAAACTTGACTAGTGCTTACATGTGTGAATACAGGTTAGACATCTTGCGACCTCTCTTGCTGTCAGTTGTTCCACCTGAGAGGGCTGGGTTACTGGCTAGTTTAACCCCTCCTTTTCCAGCAATCTACACAAATAACTAGTAGGAGGCAGAAGTGGGCTTTCCATGTCCTAACACTACCAACATTTGGTTCTATTATGGGGGTTTTAGATAATTTGCAAGGAAAGTGTGGGGGATGATCGATATCTTCCCTGAGGGCTAGTTATTAGTAGGTCCTGTAGGAGAAAGAACAGAATAATATCTGTTGTAGTATTTTTTTTTCCTCTCCTGAATAGGAAACACAGGTTCTCTAATGGCTCCACTTCATATTTTGCTTTTTGTTCAGGTGTGGTCTTCAGGTCAGGACTTCCTTCATTTACCACATCTGTTGCTTTAGTATGATGAACCGAGGGCTTGATTCTCTGTAACTTATGAGAAGAACAAGGAGTTAATAATACCATGTAGGTTCCTTCCCATTTTGGATTGAGTTGATCCTCAGGGTGTTTATTTTTCCAAACTTTTAAAAGAACCTGCTTTCT
>JAKSZT010052523.1:0-17487 GCA_026826555.1 Tolypeutes matacus | reverse complement strand
CGAAGATGAAAGCTTCCTGTGCTTGCTGACTGCTAAGTCCCAGGAGGATGAAATGCAGGGTAGAGGCCTGGTTTGCCTTCTTCATGCCACTTTCACTGTGAAAGGAGAGAAGAATCCAGAATTATTAGTGAAATTATTCTGTCATGACTTCCTTATCCACCACTTTTGGCTCCAGTGATAAGGTTTCTCTCTCCCTCACTTTTCTATATCCAGACACATACAATATATGGGGGTAAATCACTGTTTATCAGTGGGACTGTCAGTCATCCCTGGACATTCGTGTGTAGGAAATGAGCAATCTGGACATCAGAGGTGCCCATATTCAGTTACCCAGCACCACCACCCAGAACACCTAGGTTTTAATCATCTAAGAAATAATGTAACTTTTGGTTTTCCATATCCTAGATGGTTTTTTTGTTTCATGGACAAATCACAAATGTGTAATAAATACATATTATTCAATACTTTATTCTGCCGATAAGACATAGTCTTTGCCTTTGTTACCTCTTAATGGAGAAGCCACAATCCATTCTAATTTTGTTGTACATGATAAAGAAAAGACAGTGTTTGAAATGTGTAACCAAAAACTGCAGTTCATAGCATGTGTATAAAATGAACATTTCATTAATTAAGAATTGATCCATTGTCTAATCTCAGATTGTGCCAGAACCCAGTAGGTACCAGGTATCTACACTGACATCAGGAGACTGTAATTCACAAAAACCATTAGGTTTATTTAGTACTATAAAGCCAGCCCTGTGAATTTCCTCCCCCAGTGTCTCATTTTCAAAGCAGACTTTCACCATGAAAGGTTTAATGTCTTTTCCAAACACTTAATTACAAATCTTTTCTCTTTGGTCTGCTTTTTCCCTTCTTCATGGTTTCTTTTGGTGACTCTTCTAACACATATTGGCTTTAGGTACTGCTTTGCTAAAGACTTTCCCATCCATTTCTGTAGACTTGATCTGTCTTTCCCATATTTCCATGTCCATTCCTCCTGCCAACCTGTCTGACCTACCTCATATACTACACATTCAACCTAAATAAGTTTTTCGTGGGAGTAAAGCTACAGTTTATTTTATCACCTGCAGAAAAAGTATCATGAAATATAGTTCATTGCATCCTCCAAGTATTTTATTAATTTTTTCAATAATATATATTTTTTATTTTAAAAAATATCCTTTGATTACATAAATGTTACGCAAAAAATATAGGGATTCCGTATGCCCCACTCCCCATACCTTCCACACCCTCCCACATAAACTATCTTCATCAGTGTGGGAAATTCATTTCAACTGATAAACGCATCCTGGGGCTTTGCCACTGAGCATGGACTATAGTTCACGTAATCTACACTCTCTCCCACAGAGTTTTACTTGTTATGGGATGATATAAAATTACCTATATCTGTCATTGCAATGTCATTCAGGAAGATTCCCAAGTCCAAAAAAAGCCCCTATATTATAACTGTTTTTCCCTTTCCCTACACCCAGCACCTCCAGTGGTCACTGCCTCCACATCAATGCTGTAATTTCTTCCAATACTAGAATCACAATGTGTCTGTAGTAGAATACCAGTAAATCTACTCTAGTCCCTAGTTCATTCTCCAATCCTGAGGATTCTGGGTTGGTGATGTTCATTCTACCTCTAACTGAGAGGAGGCTTCGAACCCATACAGCTGATGGATGGGACTCTCTGGCTTGCAGTTGTCAGCTCTCTTGTTTCCTTAATATGGTGGTTGTCAATCCTCACCTCCTTGTTAGTTGTCCTGGGTGAGTCCAATGAACTGGAGAGTAGATGTTGCAACTCCACTGAGGTTCTGGGCCCAGCTGGCACATGGACCACCCAAAGACTTGAGTCTCTTGGATGTACACCTACAAACTCCCACACCAAGTTTAGGTTTAAATAGAAGGGACAGATTAGCCATGTGTAGGGAAGACATAATTGAGCCCAAGTCTGTACTCTCAGGAACACAAACTCCAAAGTAGGGCCCACTGGCAAGGCATCAAACTCCGAGATATTTGCCCTGACCATAGGACCTGGGTGTCTCCATAGCCCTCAGAAGCCCCACTATTTGGGGGTAGTGTCCACTTTGGCAGTCTATGAGATCCTGCTGAGATGTTCATAAGCATGACCTTTGGGATAACCTCCCGACTCACTTTGAAGTCTCTTAGCTGTATAAACTCATTTGTCTTTACCTTTTCCCCGTTTTATTCAAGGTCTTTTTCCAGTTGCATTCACAGCTGGTGCTTGGCAGTAATCCCTTAGTGCCAGGGAGGCTCATCCCTAGGAGCATGTCCTACGCTGGGGTGAATGTAATGCATTTATATGCTGAGTTTTGCTTAGAGAGAAGCCACATTTGAGCAACAAGGAGGCTCTCAGGAGGCAACTCTTAGGCACCTCACAACATTAGGCTAAGTTTCAATTTCAAGAGCAAATGCTCATAAGCACAGTTGTCAATATCAAGGATGTTAAGAAATAATGAGATACATAAAAAAATTTTTTTTTTGAGATTTTGCCTTTCATCACTGTAATATTTGGTGTCTTGTATGTACAGTGGCATTTTCTTCCATTTATTTCCAAGTGTCTTACTAATTTTCATTTTGTATTCAAAAGAAGTTTTAGTTCATACTAAAGTCACATATAGAATGCAGGGAACTCTCATATACCCAAAATCCTCCCCTTTTCCCCTTCCCATATTAATACCTTTTTATATGTGGATGGTACCTTTGTTGTAACTGATGTACAAACAGTGAAACATAGCTACTAAACATGGTCAATGGTTTACATTATGGTTTACATTTTAGACTGTTCACTTTTATAAATTTGGTGATATTTAACATGGCCTGTGTCCTTCATTGCAAGATCATACAGAAAACTTCCATTTCCCACTAAATACCCACTGTCAGATCTATTCTATTCCTCCCCCCCCCGCCAGGTCCCACGGCAATCTCCTGACTTCACTCTTTGGATGACAAAATTCATAGTTACTTGCAACAACACCAAAGTCTTGACACACTTCCTCCCTTATTAGGAACTGCCCATGCTCTCGAGAGACTCCTGCCTCTCTACTTGTCAGTAAATTGGTTCTCCCTAGGATGGGAGTCCATTCCTTCCTGCTCATTATGTGAGTCTCCACCCACTCATACAACACATTATAACAAAATGATCACTCACACACTTCCTAGAAGCCTGCTCCAGGTGTGCCCTGTCCCAAATGCCACCTTCCCCATCCAACACCCTAAACCAGTAACATTTCCTTGTCATATTGTCATAAGAGCATTCCCAACTTTGTACTTTCAACCACATACCTGCAAATTCCCAATGTTCACCTAGTCCCTCCCCCAACCCTCCCCCCAATTCCCTGGACCTTCCAACTCACCCTCCCCAATCTACCCACCTGCCAAACCTGAGCCATCCAACCCAATAATATCAGTACCCTCCTGTCATATACCTTCAATGGGCAACAATACTCTCACCTTACCATAGATTACATCCATATGGGTGTTGGCTCACCACCTTCTTCTCCTTTTCCATTTCCTGTAAACTTGTCTTCCAGACAATAGCTCTCTGAGTCTGCTCAATTTGCTAAATTCACATCAGTGAGCTCATGTACTGTTCATCTTTTAATGCCTGGCTTGCTTCACTCAACATAAGGTCCTCAAGATTCATCCATTTTATCCCATGTGTTAGCACTGTATTCCTTCTTACAGCTGAGTAATATTCCATTGTATGTATATACCACATTTTGTTTATCCATTTATCTGTTGATGGGCATTTGGGTTGAGTCCAACTTTTGGCAATAGTGAATAATGCAGCTATGAACAATGGTGCGCATATATCTGTTTGTGTCTTTGCTTTCATTTCTTCTGGGCATATACTCAGCAGAGGAATTGCTGGATCAAATCGCAGTTATATAGTTAGTTTTTTGAGCAACCACCAAAGTGTCCTCCACAATGGCCGGACTATTCTACATTCCCATGAGCAGTGGATGAGGGTTCCCATTCCTTCACATCTTCTCCAAAACTTAGAGTCCTATGTTTTTTTAATAGCCATCATTCTAATGGGTGTAAGATGGTATCTCATTGTAGTTTTGATTTGCATTTCCCTAATAGCTGGTGAAGTTGAGCACCTCTCATGTGCTTTTTAAAAGCCCTTTGTATTTCTTCCTTGGAGAAGTGTCTTTTCAGGTTGCTTGTCCATTTTTAAAATAGGTTGTTTATCTTTTTATTTTTGAGGTGTAAGATTTCTTTATATATGCTGGAGATTAGGCTCCTATCAGATATATGGTTGCCAAATATTTTCTCCCATTGGGTCGTCTGCCTTTTTCTTTCCTGATAACATCCTTTGAGGTGCAAAAGTTTTAAATTTTGCAGTGATCTTATTTATCTATTTTTTCTTTTGCTGCTCGTGCTTTGGGTGTGAAGTTCATGAAACCATTTCCTATTACAAGGTCCTATAGATGCTTCCCTACATTATCTTCTGAGGTCTTTATGGTCTTGGCTCTTCTATTTAGATCTTTGATCCATCTTGAGTTGATTTTTATATAAGGTGTGAGATGGTGTTCCTTTCTCATTCTTTTGGATATGGATATCCAGTTATCTAAGCACCATTTGTTGATGAGGCTATTCTCTCCCAGTTGAGTGGGCTTGGTGGCCTTGTCAAATATCAGATGACTGTATATGTGAGGATCTATATCAGAACTCTCAGTTCGGTTTCATTGGTCAGTATGTTTATTCTTGTGCCAATACCATACAATTTTGACCACTGTAGCTTTGTAGTATGTTTTAAAGTTAGGTAGTATGATTTCTCCAATTTCATTTTTCTTTTTCAATATGTCTTTGGCTACTCAGGGCCTCTTACCCTTCCAAATAAAATTTGTAGTAAAGTGTTCCAATTCATTAAAAAATGGTGTGTTGATTTTTATTGGGATTGCATTAAATCTGTAGATTAGTTTGGGTAGGATATACATCTTAATGATGTTTAGTCTTCCTATTCATGAACAGGGAATATTCTTCCATTTATTTACGTCTTCTCTGATTTCTTTTAACAGTGTTGTGTAGTTTCTGAATATAAATCCTTTACATCTTTAGTTAAATTTATCCCTAGGTATTTGATTCTTTTAGATTCTATTGTAAATGGTATTTTTTTCTTGATTTCTTCCTTAGATTGCTCGTTATTGGTGTACAGAAATTCTACTGATTTTTGAGCATTAATCTTATAGCCTGCGACTTCACTGAACTCATTTATAAGTTCTAGATGCTTTGTTTTAGATTTCTCAGGGCTTTCTATGTATAGGATCATGTCGTTTGCAAATAGTGAAAATTTTACTTCTTCCTTCCAATGTGGATGCCTTTTATATCTTTTTCTTGCCTTAGTGCTTGAGCACGTACTTCTAAGACAATGTTAAATATGATCAGTGATAGTGGGCATCCTTTTCTTGTTCCCGATCTTAGAGAGAAAGCTTTTAGAATTTCACTATTGAAGATGATGTTAGCTGTGGGTTTTTCATATATACCCTTTATCATGTTCAGAAAATCTCCTTCTATTCCTATCTTTTTCAGTGTTTTTATCAGGAAAGTGTGCTGTATTTTGTTGAATGCTTTTTCTGCATCTATAGAGATGATCATGCAATTTTTTTCTTTCGATCTGTTTATGTGGTGTATTACATTGATTGATTTTCTTATGTTGAAACATCCTTGCATACCAGGGATGAAACCCAATTGATCATGATGTATAATTCGTTTGATGAGTTGCTCAATGCAATTAACAAGTATTTTGTTGAGGATTTTAGCATCTAGTTTCATTAGAGAGATTGGTCTGTAATTTTCCTTTTTTGTGGCATCTTTGTTTGGCTTTGGTATTAGCGTAATGTTGGCATCATAGAATGATTTAGGCAATGTTCCTTCTACTTCTATTTTTTGAAAGTGTTTAAGCAGGATTGGTGTTAGATTTTTGTGGAAAGTTTGGTAGAATTCACCTGTGAAGCCATCTGACTTAAAAATAATTTAGTTATTTTTTATTAGTGAAGTTGCATATTTAAAGAAAAATTATGCAGAAAATACAGAGTGCACCAAGAGATTACCATATTTATTTAGTTGAATCCAGGTGTATTTCATGAGTTCCCCACATGTAGGAATCTAACAGGCACACTCACCCAGTTTATCCTTCACCTCACACATCTGATCTTGTTGATTCTTCCTTTAATTGAAATCTTACATAAGTCAACATTCCCATTTACTCTCACACTGTTTTAGCTTAGACCATCATCATTTTCAACCCAAAATATTTTATTGCTTCCTTAACTCTTGACCACAGAAAGTATGGAGAGCCTGGCTGCCACTCCAATGCTTTGAGAGCTTGGGGCCTTCACCATAGTATACGAGAGAGCATGGTTTCTGTGCAAGCACTTCAGAGGGGTGACCTGCTGCTCCATCTTGCCTGGAGGATGAAACATGTTTCCATAGATGACTGTTGGACCTTGAAATCTAACAGAGTATGCCCTGTGGGTTTTTGGAAATGTTTGAGACAGGTTTTCCTTCTCTTTTCTCCCTATGGGAATGGGAATGTTTACCCTATACCTGGGCATCCTTGGTATATTGGAAGCAGATCACTTGTTTTCTAGGTTTAACAGGTCCATCAACAGAGGGGAATTGTGCCCCAGGACAAGCTATAACCATAACTGATTTTGATGAGATTTTGTACTTGGCATTGTTTCTGAAATGACTTAAGGCTTTTGGGATGTTGTGATGGAATGAATATATTTTGCAGGTGGAAAGTACATGTCTTTTTGGGATCCAGAGGGTGGGGCATATTGGTTTGAATGTGTATGCATGCAAAAAAACCCAAACAAACCATGTTTCTAAATCTAGTACATTTTGTGGGTGTAAACCCATTGTAAGTATGACCTTTTATTTAGATTACTTCAATCACGGGTGGCCCTCCTTATTTAGGATGGGTCTTAATCCTATTACTGGGTCATTTATAAGAGAATGTAAGTCAGAGAGAAAGAGAGAAAAAGCCAAGAAGCAAAAGCACAAATCAATGAAACACATAAGAGAAAGGAGAGACCAGCAGATGCCGCCATGTGACAGAGGAGCCAAGGATCGTCGGCAGCCAGTCTTCGGGAAAATAGCATCACCCTGATGAAGCCTCAGTTTGGTCTTTTCCTAGGCTCAAATCCATGAGCAAATAAATTTCCATTGTTTAAGCCAACACATACTATTTTATTTGCTTAAGCAGTCTTGGAAAATTAAACAGATTTTGGTACCAGGAGTGGGGTTTGTACCCATAAAGACACAGATCCTTTTAGATCCATTGGGTAATCTGAGTCCATACTAATTATAGCAGAGACTACTACCTGCTCACCCAAGTGTAGGTTGTTCTCTTCATCCTGGACACTCAACTGCTCTATATATCCCAGGTCCCCCTGCATGCTGAGCTCTAGCCAATTCACTGTAGTGCTCCTGTTCTGGTCTTTCCTCATATTCTCTTTTCCTTTCTGGCAACCAGATGAAAATCACAAGGAGGCTGAACGGGATGGTCGAGGTAGGGGTGGAATGTGCCTGTGTCCCTGGTTCTCCTTATATTGTAGTACCACCAAGAACACCTACTTGGGGATGTTAAAGAAGAGAGAAATAACCTTTTTTCATTTTATTATTATATTTCATTTACTTTTTCATTATTTATGTATCTTTTTATATTTCAGAGAAACACTTCACCTTCCATATTTTTGCCATATAAAAATTGTAAAGAAAGAACAAAATGGATAAAATTCACAGAAAATATGGCTTTCTACAAAGAAAATCTGAGGGAATCTGTAAATAAACTCAGAGAGTTCAGTTAGATTTGGGATTATAAATCAATATTAAAATCAGTACTGTTCCTATGTTAAGAATGATTAGAAAATATAATTTTAAGAAAGATAGACATTCAAAATAACAATGGAAATGTTAAACCATCTAAAAATAGTTCTAATAAAAGAGGTCAAAGGCAAGTATAAAAAATTTACAAAACTCTACTAAGACATATATAGAGAGTACCTAAATAAATGGGAGATATGAAATGTTAATGGACAGAAATTCTCAGTGGGGTAAAAATGTCAGTTTTCCTCCAATAAATCTATGAATTTGATGCAATAGTAATCAAAATAGCAAAAGAGTCTTTTAAAAACATTTAAATACTTTTTTTAAAAAAAGATACTTAAATTACATAAATGTTACATGAAAAATGTGGGGGATTCCCATATGCGCACTCCCTACCCCTCCCACACTTTCCCACATTAACAACATCCTTCATTAGTGTGTTACATTTGTTACAATTGATGAACACATATTGGAGCACTGCCACTAAGTGTGGATTATAGTTTACAATATAGTTTAAACTCTCTCCCATACAATTCTTAAGTTATGAGAAAAATATATAATGGTCTATATCTGTCATTGCAACAACATTCAAGACAATTCTAATGTCCTGAAAATGCCCCCATATTACACCTACTTTCCCCTCTCCATCCCCTCAGAATGTCCAGTGGCCACTGCCTCCACATCAATGATGAAGATCTTCCATTGCTAGAATCACAATAAGTCTATGGTAGAATAACAGTAAGTCTACTCTAGTCCATTGTTCATTCCCCAATCCTGAGGATACTCCGAGGCAAATTTAGAAGAACATGTCTCTGGGTCCAGCAGACAGCAATGAATAAAGAGCAGAAAAATAGATTTCTCTTGGCATTTTAGGCAGATCTGGCTCTTCAGAAAATAAATTAGTAAAGCGGAGGATGGACTTCTGCAGTCCTTCCAGAGAGATGAAATAAAGGACAAAGGGTTTCAAACAATAAAGGAGGAGACAAGTGTTAGAGAGAATGTGGAGATTTATCTTATGAGTAATCATAGTTCCACAGAGAAAAACCAGAAAAGACCTAAAAAGCAAGCATTTAAGTAAAAATAAAGGATCATATTATAGAGAATCAGAAACCTGAGATGCCATACTAAAGACCTAAGCATACCTGGGAGAAAAGTATTGAAAATATCCTTTGATGTATTCACTACTTGGTATTTTACTGATAGGAATAAAATTATTATGAATACAAATTTCAATGCCAGAAAATAATAGTTAACCTAAAGAGGAATAGATGTTCACATTGGCTTCATGCTGCTCCCTACAAAACATCAAATTTTCTAAAATAGTGAAGAATTATCAGAATTTTAAAAAAAAATCAATTTTATTTATACATGCTAATAAAGTATACAATTCATCCATAGTGTAAAATCAATGGTATTTGCTATAATCACATAGTTGTGCGTTCATCATTTTAGTCATTATTAGAGCATTTTCATTATGTCAATAATAATAATAATAAACAAACAAGAAAATTCCTCACCTCTCAATCTCTCTAGGCTTTGCCCCCTGTACATAGATGCTGTTTCTAGCTATTCTATCCAAAGTGTATAATCAATGTCTTTCAGTATAATCACAGTCCTGTACATTCATCATCTCAAAAATTTTAGAAACATTTCATTACTCAAAAAGAGAAAAACTCTACACCCCTTGATGTTCCTTCCTCAGACCCACATAACCACAAATCTATCAGAGTTTTAAAAAAAAATCAATTTTATTGATACATATTAATAAAGAATACAATTCCTCCAAGGTGTACAGTCAATTGTGCTTGCCATAATCACATAGTTGTGCATTCATCACTTCAGTCATTATTAGAGCATTTTCATTATTTCAATATTAATAATAATAAGCGAGAAAACAGACAAAGAAACAAACAAGAAAATTCCTCACCTCTCAATCTTTCTATGCTTCTCCCACTGTGCATAGCTGCGGTTTCTGGCTACTCTATCCAAAGTATATAACCAATGGCATTTAGTAAAATCACAATGTTGTACATTCATCATCCAAAAAATTCTAGACAATTTCATTACTCCAAAAAGAAAGACCCCAAACCCCTTAGCATTCCTTCCTCAGACTTACATAACAACTAATCTTTCATATTTATGAATTGATTTATATTTACATTTTATATAAATGGAATCTTACAGTATGCAATAGTCGATATCTGGTCTCCTTCACTTAACATAATGCTTTTTTTTGGGTCTGATACTAACATTGTGTAGTATTAACTTACATTTGTTCAGCTTCAGGGAAAAATGGTCTTATATATACAATTCTACCCGTATTCATATTTCACATAATATATTTTTATTTCACATAATATATATAGTTCCTTATTGGACAATCATATAGTATTTTCCTTTTGTGTCTGGCTTGCTTCACTCAACTTAATGTCCTCCAGGTTCATCCATGTTGTCAGAGGTTTCACGACTTCATTTCTTCTTACCACTGCATAATATTCCATTGTGTGTATACTCCACAATTTATTTATCCATTCATCAGTTGATGTACACCTGGGTTTTTTTCCCAGCATTTGGCTATCGTGAATAACACTGCTATGAACATCGGTGTGCAGATGTCTATTCATGTCACTGCTCTTAGTTCTTTTGGGTATATACCTAGCTATGGTATTGCCGGGTCCCGTGGCAAGTCTATATTCAACTTCTTTAGGAATTGCCAAATAGTTCTCCACAGTGGCTGTACCATCCTGCGTTCCCATCAACAGTGAAGAAGTGTTCCTATCTCTCCATATCCTCTCCAACATTTACAGTTTTCTGACTTTTTAATAGCGGCCAGTCTAATAGGTATGAAATGATATGTCATTGCAGTTTTGATTTACATTTCTCTAATCACTAGTGAAGTTGAACATTTTTTCATGTGTTTCTTCACCATTTGTATTTCTTTTTTGGATAGTTGTCTTTTCAAGTCTTTTGCCCATTTAAAAATATATTTTTTATTTTTAAAAAGATATTTAGATTACATAAATATTACACAAAAAATATAGGGGATTCAAACATGCCCCCTCCCTACAACGCCCACATTTACCCACATTAACAACATCCTTCATCAGTGTGGTACATTCATTGTAATTGATGTACACATTTTGGAGCATTGCCACAAACCATGGATTATTGTTTACATTGTAGTTTACACTCTCTCCCACACAATTCTGTAGGTTACGGCAAGATATATAATGGCCTGTATCTGTCATTGCAATGTCATTCAGGACAATTCCCAAGTCCTGAAAATGCCCCTGTATTACACCTCTTTTCCCTCTCCCTGCCCTCAGAACCTCCACTGGCCACTGCCTCCACATCAATGATATAATTCCTTCCATTGCTAGAATCACAATATGTCTATAGTAGAATACCAGTAAGTCCACTCTAGTCCATAGTTCATTTCCCAATCCTGAGAATTCTGGGATGGTGATGCCCACTCCACCTCTAATTGAGAGGGGGCTTCAGTCCCATACGGCCAATGGATGGAACTCTCTTGCTTGTAGTTATAGACTTTCTTGGTTCCTTGGTATGGTGGTGGTCCATCATCCCATCCCTGTTAGTTGTCCTGGGTGAGTCCAATGAACTGGAGAATAGGTGTTGCAACTCCATTGAGGCTCAGCTTTTGCCCATTTTTTAATCGTATACTCTGTCTTTTTATTGTTGAATTGTATGATATCCTTTTAGATCATGGATATTAAACCCTTATCAGATATGTGATTACCAAATATTTTCTCCCATTGAGTTGGCTGCCTTTACACCCTTTTGAGAAAGTCCTTTGAGGTGCAAAAGTGTTTAATTTTGAGGACGTCCCATTTATCTATTTTTTCTTTTGTTGCTCATGCTTTGAGCGTAAGGTTTAAGAAACTACCACCTACCATGATATCTTGAAGATGTTTTCCTACATTTTCTTCTAGGAGTTTTATGGTTGTTGTGTTATATTTAAGTCCTTGATCCATTTTGAGTTAATTTTTGAATAAGGTGTGAGACAGGGGTCTTCTTACTTTCTTTTGGATATGGCCAGTTCTCCCAGCACCATTTGTTGAATAGACTGTTCTGGCCCAGCTGAGTAGGCTTAACAGCCTTGTCAAAAAATCGCTTGACTGTAGATGTGAGGGTTGATTTCTGAGGTCTTGATTTGGTTCTATTGGTCAATCTGTCTGTCCTTATGTCAGTACCATGCTGTTTTTACAACTGAAGCTAGGTAATATGCTTTAAAGTCAGGAAGTGAGAGTCCTCCAAATTCATTCTTCTTTTTTAAGACATTTTTTGCTGTTCAGGGTCCCTTAGCTTTCCAAATAAATTTGATTATTGGCTTTTCGATTTCTGCAAAAAAGGCTGTTGGAATTTTTACGGGGATTGCATGGAACCTGTAAATCAGTTTTAGTAGAATTGACATCTTACTGATATTTAGTCTTCCAATTCATGAACACGGAATGTCCTTCCATTTATTTAAGTCTTCCTCAGTTGCTTTTAGCAATGTAATGTAGTTTTCTGAATATAGGTCCTTTATGTCCTTAGTTAAGTTTATTCCTAAATATTTGATGGTTTTAGTTGCTATTACAAACAGAATTTTTTTTCTGATTTCTTCCTCAGATTACACATCAGTAGTGCATAGAAACGCTATTGATTTTTGCATATTAACCTTGTATCCCTCCACTTTGTTGAACTCATTTATTAATTCTAGTAGCTTTGTCGTGGATTTTCTAGATATAGGATGATGTCATCAGCGAATCACGAAAGTTTTACTTCTTCCTTTCCTATTTGGGTGCCTTTTATTTCTTTGTGCAGCCTAATTGTTCTAGCTAGAACTTCTAGCACATACTGAATAATAATAGTGACAGTGGGCATTCTTTTCTTGTTCCTGATCTCAGAGGGAAAGCTTTCAATCTTTCACCATTGAGCACAATGCTAGCATAGATTTTTCATATATGTACCTTATTATATTGAGAAAGCTTCCTTCTATTCCTATCTTTGGAGTGTTTTTATCAAGAAAATGTGCTGTATTTTGTCAAATGCCTTTTCTGCATCAATCGAGAGGATCATATGATTTTTCTTCTTCAGTTTATCAATGTGGTTTATTATGCTACTTGATTTTCTTGTGTTGAACCACCATTGCATACCTGTATCAAACCCACTTGATTGTGGGGTATAATTCTTTTAATGTGCTTTTGGATTCTGTATGCAAGTATTTTGTTGAGGATTTTTGCATCTATATTCTTTAGAGGTATTGGTCTGTAGTTTTCTTTTTTTGTAGTATCTTTATCTGGTTTTGATATCAGAGTGATGTTGATTTCATGGAATGAGTTTGGTGGCATTCTTTCCTGATCAATTTTTTGGAGGAGCTTGAGCAATATCAGTATTAGTTCGCCTTTGGATGATTGGTAGAATTCATCTGTGGAGCCATCTGGTCCTGGGTTTTTCATCTTGGGAGGTTTTTGATGACTGTTTCAATCTCTTCACTTGTTATTGGTTTGTTGAGGTCTTCTGTTTCTTCTAACATCAGTGTAGGTGGTTCATGTGTTTCCAGGAATTTGCCCATCTCATCTACATTTTCTAATTTTTTTTGGCATAGAGTTGTTCATAGTATCCTCTTATGATCTCTCTTATTTCTACAGTGTCATGGTAATGTCCCCCCTCTCATTTCTGATTTTATTTATTTGCATCTTTTCTCTTCTTTATTTATCAGTCTAGCTAATAGTTTGTCGATTTTGTTGATCTTCTCAAAGAACCAACTCTTGCTTTTGTTGATTCTCTCTACTGTTTTTTGTTCTTGATTTCATTAATTTCTACCCTGATCTTTACTATTTCTTTCCTTCAGCTTGGTTTGGGAATAGTTTGCTGTTCCTTTTCTAGTTCTTCCAGGTGTGCAGTTAAATCTTCTATTTTAGCTCTTTTTTCATTTTTAATGTAAGCATTGAGGGCTATAAATTTCCCTCTCTGCCTGCCTTTGAGGTGTCCCATAGTTTTTTTTTTTTTTTTTTTTTTTTTTTTTTTTTCAGGCAGGAAGTTTATTGGGAAGCTCTCCCAATGAAGGGGGTCTGAAGAATAGACTTCAGCTCCCCCACCAGCATGGCAGAGGTCTGAAGAGAGTTTCAGTCGTGGGAGGTGGTGGATATGAATTTATATAGTACATCAATAGGTGGGGAAACTGAGTACAGCCTGGGGCAAATGGCCAGGGGTGAGTGGGCTAGGAGGTCTTGGAATGTGGGAGGGGTTGGGGAGGGGGTGATGGCCTTTATCTGCTCCATTTTGTTTATTCTTGGGAGAGGATGAGCTGCCCATAGGCTATGACTTGCTCAGTGGGACAAGTGGGTTATGGCTGGAGGCTGCCTTTCCTTACCTATGCCACAGGCGTATTGATTCATGGCCCTATGACCTGTCAATCATTGCAACCATAGGTTTTGATATGTTGTGTTGTCATTTTCATTCGTCTCAAGATACTTGCTGAATTCTCTTGCCATTTCTTCTTTTGACCTACTGGTTGTTTAAGAGTGTGTTGTTTAGTCTCCATATATTTATGGATTTTCCCTTTTTCTATCCATCATTGATTTCCAGTTTCATTCTGTCATGATCAGAGAAGGTGTTTTGTATAATTTCAGTCTTTTTAAATTTATTGAGACTTGTCTTGTGACCCCACATATGGTCTATCTTGGAGAAGGATCCATGAGCACTTGAAAAGAATGTATATCCTGCTGTTTTGGGGTACAATGTCTGTTAGGTCTAGTTCATTTATCACATTATTCAATTTCTCAGTTTCTTTAGTTATCCTCTGTCTAGATGTTTTATCCAATACTGGGAGTGGTGTATTGAAGTCTCCAACTATTATTGTAGAGACATGTATTTCTCCCTTCAGCTTTGCCAGTGTGTACCTCATGTATCTTGGGGCGCTGAGGTTAGGTGCGTAAATATTTAGTATAATTATTTCTTCTTGTTGAATTGCCCCTTTTATTAATATATAATGACCTTCATTCCTTATAGCAGTCTTGCTTTTCAAATCTATTTTGTCCGATATTAGTATTGCTACTCCATCTCTTTTTTGGTTACTATTTTCATGGAATATCATTTTTCAACCTTTCACTTTTAGCTTGGTTGTGTCCTTATGTCTGAGGTGAGTGTCTTATAGACAAAATATAGATGGATCATAGTTTTTAATCCATTCTATCAGTCTGTGTTTTTTGATTGGGGAATTCAAGCCATTAAATTTAATGTTATAAGTGTAAAGGCATTACTTACTTCATCCATTTTGACATTTGGCTTTCAGTTGTCATTTCATACTGCAGTCTTTTTTTTTTTTTTTACCCATTCTAATATTCTTCATTCTACACTTTTTTCCAAGTTTCTCACTCTCGTTTTTTTTTCCAAGCTGCATCACTCCCTTTAGTATCTCTTATAAGTCTGGTCTTTTGGTAACATATTCTACCATTTTTTTTGCCTGTGAAGACTTTGAACTCACCCTCATTTTAAAAATAATTTTTTTCCCCAGATACTTAGATTATACAACTGTCATATAAAAAATATACGGGGTTCCTCTATGCCCCGCTCCCCACATCTCCCACATTTTCCCACATTTACAACATCCTTCATTAGTGAGGTACGTTCATTGCAATTGATGAACACATTTTGCAGCATTTACACTAAGTGTGGATTAAAGTGTACTTTGTAGTTTACACTCTCTCCCACACAATTCTGTAGGTTATAGGAAGATATATAATGGCCTGTATCTGTCATTGCAATATTATTCAGTACAATTCCCAAGTTCTGAAAATGGCCCTTTTCCCCTCTCCCTGACCTCAGAACCTCCAGTGGACAGTGCCTCCACATCAATGACATAATTTCTTCCTTTGCTAGAGTCACAATAAGTCTATAGTAGAATACCAGATGTCTACTTTAGTCCATAGTTCCCTAATCCTGAGGACACTGTGATGGTGATGTCCACTCCCCCTATAATTGAGAGAGGAGTGTGTTCCCATAGGGCCTATGGATGGGACTCTCTTCCTTGCAGTTGTAGAATATCTCAGTTTCTTGGTATGGTAGTTATCAATCATCACTTCCATGTCCTTTGTCCTGTCACACTTATTTTTGAAAGACAGCTTTTCTGGATACAGAATTCTTGGTTGGAAGTTATTCTCTTTCAATATCTTAATTTCATCATATCACTCTCTTCTCTCCCCCATGGTTTCTGATGAGAGGTCAGCACTTAATCTTATTGAGTTTCCCTTGTATGTGATGCTTTGCTTTTCTCTTGCTGCTTTCAAAATCTTCTCTTTATCTATGATAATTGTCATTCTGAATAATAGGTGTCTTGGGGTAGGTCTATTCATGATTATTCTGTTTGGAGTGTGTTGTCCTTCTTGGACAGTGATATTTATCTCCTTCAGAAGGGTAGGGAAGGTTTTAGTCATTATTTCCTCAAATATTCTTTCTCCCCCTTTTCCATTGTCTTCTCCTTCTGGGACATCAATAATACATATGTTTTTGTGTTTCACATTGTCATTCAATTCCCTGAGGCCCTGTTCCATTTTTTCCATTCTCTTCTCTTTCTGTTCTCCTGTCTTTTCCAGTTCAGATGTTCTGTCTTCAAAATCACTAATTCTGTCTTTAAGCATTTCAAATCTGCTCTTATGTGCCTCTAATGTATTTTTAATCTTATCCATTGTGTCTTTCATTCCCAAAAGGTCAGTTACTTTTCTTTACAGACTTTCAAATTGTTCTTTATGTTCACCCAGTGTCTTCTTAATATCCTTTATCTCTTTATTCATATTTTCTTTCAATTCTTTAAAATGATTTAAGAGAGTTATGTGATTATCATGATTAATTGTCTCAAATCCTGAGTCTCTTCAGGATATTTGGTTTGTTTGTTTGGCTGGGCCAACTCTTCCTGTCTTCTAGTATGGCTCATAATTTTTTGCTGATGTCTAGGCATCTGATATTTTGGTGAGTATACTCTGTTAGCTAATTTCTCTCTCTTGCCTATTGCTATTATTTTTTCACAGCTTTTTGATAGTGGTTCAATTTATCCTGTCTTTAAAATTGCCCAGCTTAAGTTACCAAAAAACCATGCCCAGGACTTGCTAATGGTGTGCACACTTTCTCCCAGGGATTGGGTAAAGAGAACTCCCAAAGCAGATTCTTTCCATTTAATTTCCAGACTGGCCAGCAAATGGCACCTACTGGTGCAGGTTTCCACAAAGGTATATCTTTCTCATTACTTCTTTGTTTTAGTCTGGCCAGAGCAGAAATTCAAAGTGGCCTCCACTGACCGAATTCACTGAAGAAAAATCTCTCCAACTCCCCCTCCCTGTCTCTCTGGCTTCTTCGTCTCTCTGTCCCTCAACCTCCTGGGAGCTGTGAAGTGATGTCCTGGTCTGCTGACCCCCAAAGCAGGTCCCTCTAGCACCTTTAGACCTTTTCTCTGCTGTTTTTGTGAGAGCACTGAGCCTTATCTGCTAACCAATGCCATATTCCCACAATTCCTATCAGAGTTTTCTTTTTTTTTTTTTTTTTTAGCTCTTATATTTATTTTTTAAAATATATATATTTTTAAATTTAAAGATACTTAGATTACACAAATGTTACACAAAAAATA
>JAKSZT010052522.1:0-17486 GCA_026826555.1 Tolypeutes matacus | reverse complement strand
CGAAGATGAAAGCTTCCTGTGCTTGCTGACTGCTAAGTCCCAGGAGGATGAAATGCAGGGTAGAGGCCTGGTTTGCCTTCTTCATGCCACTTTCACTGTGAAAGGAGAGAAGAATCCAGAATTATTAGTGAAATTATTCTGTCATGACTTCCTTATCCACCACTTTTGGCTCCAGTGATAAGGTTTCTCTCTCCCTCACTTTTCTATATCCAGACACATACAATATATGGGGGTAAATCACTGTTTATCAGTGGGACTGTCAGTCATCCCTGGACATTCGTGTGTAGGAAATGAGCAATCTGGACATCAGAGGTGCCCATATTCAGTTACCCAGCACCACCACCCAGAACACCTAGGTTTTAATCATCTAAGAAATAATGTAACTTTTGGTTTTCCATATCCTAGATGGTTTTTTTGTTTCATGGACAAATCACAAATGTGTAATAAATACATATTATTCAATACTTTATTCTGCCGATAAGACATAGTCTTTGCCTTTGTTACCTCTTAATGGAGAAGCCACAATCCATTCTAATTTTGTTGTACATGATAAAGAAAAGACAGTGTTTGAAATGTGTAACCAAAAACTGCAGTTCATAGCATGTGTATAAAATGAACATTTCATTAATTAAGAATTGATCCATTGTCTAATCTCAGATTGTGCCAGAACCCAGTAGGTACCAGGTATCTACACTGACATCAGGAGACTGTAATTCACAAAAACCATTAGGTTTATTTAGTACTATAAAGCCAGCCCTGTGAATTTCCTCCCCCAGTGTCTCATTTTCAAAGCAGACTTTCACCATGAAAGGTTTAATGTCTTTTCCAAACACTTAATTACAAATCTTTTCTCTTTGGTCTGCTTTTTCCCTTCTTCATGGTTTCTTTTGGTGACTCTTCTAACACATATTGGCTTTAGGTACTGCTTTGCTAAAGACTTTCCCATCCATTTCTGTAGACTTGATCTGTCTTTCCCATATTTCCATGTCCATTCCTCCTGCCAACCTGTCTGACCTACCTCATATACTACACATTCAACCTAAATAAGTTTTTCGTGGGAGTAAAGCTACAGTTTATTTTATCACCTGCAGAAAAAGTATCATGAAATATAGTTCATTGCATCCTCCAAGTATTTTATTAATTTTTTCAATAATATATATTTTTTATTTTAAAAAATATCCTTTGATTACATAAATGTTACGCAAAAAATATAGGGATTCCGTATGCCCCACTCCCCATACCTTCCACACCCTCCCACATAAACTATCTTCATCAGTGTGGGAAATTCATTTCAACTGATAAACGCATCCTGGGGCTTTGCCACTGAGCATGGACTATAGTTCACGTAATCTACACTCTCTCCCACAGAGTTTTACTTGTTATGGGATGATATAAAATTACCTATATCTGTCATTGCAATGTCATTCAGGAAGATTCCCAAGTCCAAAAAAAGCCCCTATATTATAACTGTTTTTCCCTTTCCCTACACCCAGCACCTCCAGTGGTCACTGCCTCCACATCAATGCTGTAATTTCTTCCAATACTAGAATCACAATGTGTCTGTAGTAGAATACCAGTAAATCTACTCTAGTCCCTAGTTCATTCTCCAATCCTGAGGATTCTGGGTTGGTGATGTTCATTCTACCTCTAACTGAGAGGAGGCTTCGAACCCATACAGCTGATGGATGGGACTCTCTGGCTTGCAGTTGTCAGCTCTCTTGTTTCCTTAATATGGTGGTTGTCAATCCTCACCTCCTTGTTAGTTGTCCTGGGTGAGTCCAATGAACTGGAGAGTAGATGTTGCAACTCCACTGAGGTTCTGGGCCCAGCTGGCACATGGACCACCCAAAGACTTGAGTCTCTTGGATGTACACCTACAAACTCCCACACCAAGTTTAGGTTTAAATAGAAGGGACAGATTAGCCATGTGTAGGGAAGACATAATTGAGCCCAAGTCTGTACTCTCAGGAACACAAACTCCAAAGTAGGGCCCACTGGCAAGGCATCAAACTCCGAGATATTTGCCCTGACCATAGGACCTGGGTGTCTCCATAGCCCTCAGAAGCCCCACTATTTGGGGGTAGTGTCCACTTTGGCAGTCTATGAGATCCTGCTGAGATGTTCATAAGCATGACCTTTGGGATAACCTCCCGACTCACTTTGAAGTCTCTTAGCTGTATAAACTCATTTGTCTTTACCTTTTCCCCGTTTTATTCAAGGTCTTTTTCCAGTTGCATTCACAGCTGGTGCTTGGCAGTAATCCCTTAGTGCCAGGGAGGCTCATCCCTAGGAGCATGTCCTACGCTGGGGTGAATGTAATGCATTTATATGCTGAGTTTTGCTTAGAGAGAAGCCACATTTGAGCAACAAGGAGGCTCTCAGGAGGCAACTCTTAGGCACCTCACAACATTAGGCTAAGTTTCAATTTCAAGAGCAAATGCTCATAAGCACAGTTGTCAATATCAAGGATGTTAAGAAATAATGAGATACATAAAAAAATTTTTTTTTTGAGATTTTGCCTTTCATCACTGTAATATTTGGTGTCTTGTATGTACAGTGGCATTTTCTTCCATTTATTTCCAAGTGTCTTACTAATTTTCATTTTGTATTCAAAAGAAGTTTTAGTTCATACTAAAGTCACATATAGAATGCAGGGAACTCTCATATACCCAAAATCCTCCCCTTTTCCCCTTCCCATATTAATACCTTTTTATATGTGGATGGTACCTTTGTTGTAACTGATGTACAAACAGTGAAACATAGCTACTAAACATGGTCAATGGTTTACATTATGGTTTACATTTTAGACTGTTCACTTTTATAAATTTGGTGATATTTAACATGGCCTGTGTCCTTCATTGCAAGATCATACAGAAAACTTCCATTTCCCACTAAATACCCACTGTCAGATCTATTCTATTCCTCCCCCCCCCGCCAGGTCCCACGGCAATCTCCTGACTTCACTCTTTGGATGACAAAATTCATAGTTACTTGCAACAACACCAAAGTCTTGACACACTTCCTCCCTTATTAGGAACTGCCCATGCTCTCGAGAGACTCCTGCCTCTCTACTTGTCAGTAAATTGGTTCTCCCTAGGATGGGAGTCCATTCCTTCCTGCTCATTATGTGAGTCTCCACCCACTCATACAACACATTATAACAAAATGATCACTCACACACTTCCTAGAAGCCTGCTCCAGGTGTGCCCTGTCCCAAATGCCACCTTCCCCATCCAACACCCTAAACCAGTAACATTTCCTTGTCATATTGTCATAAGAGCATTCCCAACTTTGTACTTTCAACCACATACCTGCAAATTCCCAATGTTCACCTAGTCCCTCCCCCAACCCTCCCCCCAATTCCCTGGACCTTCCAACTCACCCTCCCCAATCTACCCACCTGCCAAACCTGAGCCATCCAACCCAATAATATCAGTACCCTCCTGTCATATACCTTCAATGGGCAACAATACTCTCACCTTACCATAGATTACATCCATATGGGTGTTGGCTCACCACCTTCTTCTCCTTTTCCATTTCCTGTAAACTTGTCTTCCAGACAATAGCTCTCTGAGTCTGCTCAATTTGCTAAATTCACATCAGTGAGCTCATGTACTGTTCATCTTTTAATGCCTGGCTTGCTTCACTCAACATAAGGTCCTCAAGATTCATCCATTTTATCCCATGTGTTAGCACTGTATTCCTTCTTACAGCTGAGTAATATTCCATTGTATGTATATACCACATTTTGTTTATCCATTTATCTGTTGATGGGCATTTGGGTTGAGTCCAACTTTTGGCAATAGTGAATAATGCAGCTATGAACAATGGTGCGCATATATCTGTTTGTGTCTTTGCTTTCATTTCTTCTGGGCATATACTCAGCAGAGGAATTGCTGGATCAAATCGCAGTTATATAGTTAGTTTTTTGAGCAACCACCAAAGTGTCCTCCACAATGGCCGGACTATTCTACATTCCCATGAGCAGTGGATGAGGGTTCCCATTCCTTCACATCTTCTCCAAAACTTAGAGTCCTATGTTTTTTTAATAGCCATCATTCTAATGGGTGTAAGATGGTATCTCATTGTAGTTTTGATTTGCATTTCCCTAATAGCTGGTGAAGTTGAGCACCTCTCATGTGCTTTTTAAAAGCCCTTTGTATTTCTTCCTTGGAGAAGTGTCTTTTCAGGTTGCTTGTCCATTTTTAAAATAGGTTGTTTATCTTTTTATTTTTGAGGTGTAAGATTTCTTTATATATGCTGGAGATTAGGCTCCTATCAGATATATGGTTGCCAAATATTTTCTCCCATTGGGTCGTCTGCCTTTTTCTTTCCTGATAACATCCTTTGAGGTGCAAAAGTTTTAAATTTTGCAGTGATCTTATTTATCTATTTTTTCTTTTGCTGCTCGTGCTTTGGGTGTGAAGTTCATGAAACCATTTCCTATTACAAGGTCCTATAGATGCTTCCCTACATTATCTTCTGAGGTCTTTATGGTCTTGGCTCTTCTATTTAGATCTTTGATCCATCTTGAGTTGATTTTTATATAAGGTGTGAGATGGTGTTCCTTTCTCATTCTTTTGGATATGGATATCCAGTTATCTAAGCACCATTTGTTGATGAGGCTATTCTCTCCCAGTTGAGTGGGCTTGGTGGCCTTGTCAAATATCAGATGACTGTATATGTGAGGATCTATATCAGAACTCTCAGTTCGGTTTCATTGGTCAGTATGTTTATTCTTGTGCCAATACCATACAATTTTGACCACTGTAGCTTTGTAGTATGTTTTAAAGTTAGGTAGTATGATTTCTCCAATTTCATTTTTCTTTTTCAATATGTCTTTGGCTACTCAGGGCCTCTTACCCTTCCAAATAAAATTTGTAGTAAAGTGTTCCAATTCATTAAAAAATGGTGTGTTGATTTTTATTGGGATTGCATTAAATCTGTAGATTAGTTTGGGTAGGATATACATCTTAATGATGTTTAGTCTTCCTATTCATGAACAGGGAATATTCTTCCATTTATTTACGTCTTCTCTGATTTCTTTTAACAGTGTTGTGTAGTTTCTGAATATAAATCCTTTACATCTTTAGTTAAATTTATCCCTAGGTATTTGATTCTTTTAGATTCTATTGTAAATGGTATTTTTTTCTTGATTTCTTCCTTAGATTGCTCGTTATTGGTGTACAGAAATTCTACTGATTTTTGAGCATTAATCTTATAGCCTGCGACTTCACTGAACTCATTTATAAGTTCTAGATGCTTTGTTTTAGATTTCTCAGGGCTTTCTATGTATAGGATCATGTCGTTTGCAAATAGTGAAAATTTTACTTCTTCCTTCCAATGTGGATGCCTTTTATATCTTTTTCTTGCCTTAGTGCTTGAGCACGTACTTCTAAGACAATGTTAAATATGATCAGTGATAGTGGGCATCCTTTTCTTGTTCCCGATCTTAGAGAGAAAGCTTTTAGAATTTCACTATTGAAGATGATGTTAGCTGTGGGTTTTTCATATATACCCTTTATCATGTTCAGAAAATCTCCTTCTATTCCTATCTTTTTCAGTGTTTTTATCAGGAAAGTGTGCTGTATTTTGTTGAATGCTTTTTCTGCATCTATAGAGATGATCATGCAATTTTTTTCTTTCGATCTGTTTATGTGGTGTATTACATTGATTGATTTTCTTATGTTGAAACATCCTTGCATACCAGGGATGAAACCCAATTGATCATGATGTATAATTCGTTTGATGAGTTGCTCAATGCAATTAACAAGTATTTTGTTGAGGATTTTAGCATCTAGTTTCATTAGAGAGATTGGTCTGTAATTTTCCTTTTTTGTGGCATCTTTGTTTGGCTTTGGTATTAGCGTAATGTTGGCATCATAGAATGATTTAGGCAATGTTCCTTCTACTTCTATTTTTTGAAAGTGTTTAAGCAGGATTGGTGTTAGATTTTTGTGGAAAGTTTGGTAGAATTCACCTGTGAAGCCATCTGACTTAAAAATAATTTAGTTATTTTTTATTAGTGAAGTTGCATATTTAAAGAAAAATTATGCAGAAAATACAGAGTGCACCAAGAGATTACCATATTTATTTAGTTGAATCCAGGTGTATTTCATGAGTTCCCCACATGTAGGAATCTAACAGGCACACTCACCCAGTTTATCCTTCACCTCACACATCTGATCTTGTTGATTCTTCCTTTAATTGAAATCTTACATAAGTCAACATTCCCATTTACTCTCACACTGTTTTAGCTTAGACCATCATCATTTTCAACCCAAAATATTTTATTGCTTCCTTAACTCTTGACCACAGAAAGTATGGAGAGCCTGGCTGCCACTCCAATGCTTTGAGAGCTTGGGGCCTTCACCATAGTATACGAGAGAGCATGGTTTCTGTGCAAGCACTTCAGAGGGGTGACCTGCTGCTCCATCTTGCCTGGAGGATGAAACATGTTTCCATAGATGACTGTTGGACCTTGAAATCTAACAGAGTATGCCCTGTGGGTTTTTGGAAATGTTTGAGACAGGTTTTCCTTCTCTTTTCTCCCTATGGGAATGGGAATGTTTACCCTATACCTGGGCATCCTTGGTATATTGGAAGCAGATCACTTGTTTTCTAGGTTTAACAGGTCCATCAACAGAGGGGAATTGTGCCCCAGGACAAGCTATAACCATAACTGATTTTGATGAGATTTTGTACTTGGCATTGTTTCTGAAATGACTTAAGGCTTTTGGGATGTTGTGATGGAATGAATATATTTTGCAGGTGGAAAGTACATGTCTTTTTGGGATCCAGAGGGTGGGGCATATTGGTTTGAATGTGTATGCATGCAAAAAAACCCAAACAAACCATGTTTCTAAATCTAGTACATTTTGTGGGTGTAAACCCATTGTAAGTATGACCTTTTATTTAGATTACTTCAATCACGGGTGGCCCTCCTTATTTAGGATGGGTCTTAATCCTATTACTGGGTCATTTATAAGAGAATGTAAGTCAGAGAGAAAGAGAGAAAAAGCCAAGAAGCAAAAGCACAAATCAATGAAACACATAAGAGAAAGGAGAGACCAGCAGATGCCGCCATGTGACAGAGGAGCCAAGGATCGTCGGCAGCCAGTCTTCGGGAAAATAGCATCACCCTGATGAAGCCTCAGTTTGGTCTTTTCCTAGGCTCAAATCCATGAGCAAATAAATTTCCATTGTTTAAGCCAACACATACTATTTTATTTGCTTAAGCAGTCTTGGAAAATTAAACAGATTTTGGTACCAGGAGTGGGGTTTGTACCCATAAAGACACAGATCCTTTTAGATCCATTGGGTAATCTGAGTCCATACTAATTATAGCAGAGACTACTACCTGCTCACCCAAGTGTAGGTTGTTCTCTTCATCCTGGACACTCAACTGCTCTATATATCCCAGGTCCCCCTGCATGCTGAGCTCTAGCCAATTCACTGTAGTGCTCCTGTTCTGGTCTTTCCTCATATTCTCTTTTCCTTTCTGGCAACCAGATGAAAATCACAAGGAGGCTGAACGGGATGGTCGAGGTAGGGGTGGAATGTGCCTGTGTCCCTGGTTCTCCTTATATTGTAGTACCACCAAGAACACCTACTTGGGGATGTTAAAGAAGAGAGAAATAACCTTTTTTCATTTTATTATTATATTTCATTTACTTTTTCATTATTTATGTATCTTTTTATATTTCAGAGAAACACTTCACCTTCCATATTTTTGCCATATAAAAATTGTAAAGAAAGAACAAAATGGATAAAATTCACAGAAAATATGGCTTTCTACAAAGAAAATCTGAGGGAATCTGTAAATAAACTCAGAGAGTTCAGTTAGATTTGGGATTATAAATCAATATTAAAATCAGTACTGTTCCTATGTTAAGAATGATTAGAAAATATAATTTTAAGAAAGATAGACATTCAAAATAACAATGGAAATGTTAAACCATCTAAAAATAGTTCTAATAAAAGAGGTCAAAGGCAAGTATAAAAAATTTACAAAACTCTACTAAGACATATATAGAGAGTACCTAAATAAATGGGAGATATGAAATGTTAATGGACAGAAATTCTCAGTGGGGTAAAAATGTCAGTTTTCCTCCAATAAATCTATGAATTTGATGCAATAGTAATCAAAATAGCAAAAGAGTCTTTTAAAAACATTTAAATACTTTTTTTAAAAAAAGATACTTAAATTACATAAATGTTACATGAAAAATGTGGGGGATTCCCATATGCGCACTCCCTACCCCTCCCACACTTTCCCACATTAACAACATCCTTCATTAGTGTGTTACATTTGTTACAATTGATGAACACATATTGGAGCACTGCCACTAAGTGTGGATTATAGTTTACAATATAGTTTAAACTCTCTCCCATACAATTCTTAAGTTATGAGAAAAATATATAATGGTCTATATCTGTCATTGCAACAACATTCAAGACAATTCTAATGTCCTGAAAATGCCCCCATATTACACCTACTTTCCCCTCTCCATCCCCTCAGAATGTCCAGTGGCCACTGCCTCCACATCAATGATGAAGATCTTCCATTGCTAGAATCACAATAAGTCTATGGTAGAATAACAGTAAGTCTACTCTAGTCCATTGTTCATTCCCCAATCCTGAGGATACTCCGAGGCAAATTTAGAAGAACATGTCTCTGGGTCCAGCAGACAGCAATGAATAAAGAGCAGAAAAATAGATTTCTCTTGGCATTTTAGGCAGATCTGGCTCTTCAGAAAATAAATTAGTAAAGCGGAGGATGGACTTCTGCAGTCCTTCCAGAGAGATGAAATAAAGGACAAAGGGTTTCAAACAATAAAGGAGGAGACAAGTGTTAGAGAGAATGTGGAGATTTATCTTATGAGTAATCATAGTTCCACAGAGAAAAACCAGAAAAGACCTAAAAAGCAAGCATTTAAGTAAAAATAAAGGATCATATTATAGAGAATCAGAAACCTGAGATGCCATACTAAAGACCTAAGCATACCTGGGAGAAAAGTATTGAAAATATCCTTTGATGTATTCACTACTTGGTATTTTACTGATAGGAATAAAATTATTATGAATACAAATTTCAATGCCAGAAAATAATAGTTAACCTAAAGAGGAATAGATGTTCACATTGGCTTCATGCTGCTCCCTACAAAACATCAAATTTTCTAAAATAGTGAAGAATTATCAGAATTTTAAAAAAAAATCAATTTTATTTATACATGCTAATAAAGTATACAATTCATCCATAGTGTAAAATCAATGGTATTTGCTATAATCACATAGTTGTGCGTTCATCATTTTAGTCATTATTAGAGCATTTTCATTATGTCAATAATAATAATAATAAACAAACAAGAAAATTCCTCACCTCTCAATCTCTCTAGGCTTTGCCCCCTGTACATAGATGCTGTTTCTAGCTATTCTATCCAAAGTGTATAATCAATGTCTTTCAGTATAATCACAGTCCTGTACATTCATCATCTCAAAAATTTTAGAAACATTTCATTACTCAAAAAGAGAAAAACTCTACACCCCTTGATGTTCCTTCCTCAGACCCACATAACCACAAATCTATCAGAGTTTTAAAAAAAAATCAATTTTATTGATACATATTAATAAAGAATACAATTCCTCCAAGGTGTACAGTCAATTGTGCTTGCCATAATCACATAGTTGTGCATTCATCACTTCAGTCATTATTAGAGCATTTTCATTATTTCAATATTAATAATAATAAGCGAGAAAACAGACAAAGAAACAAACAAGAAAATTCCTCACCTCTCAATCTTTCTATGCTTCTCCCACTGTGCATAGCTGCGGTTTCTGGCTACTCTATCCAAAGTATATAACCAATGGCATTTAGTAAAATCACAATGTTGTACATTCATCATCCAAAAAATTCTAGACAATTTCATTACTCCAAAAAGAAAGACCCCAAACCCCTTAGCATTCCTTCCTCAGACTTACATAACAACTAATCTTTCATATTTATGAATTGATTTATATTTACATTTTATATAAATGGAATCTTACAGTATGCAATAGTCGATATCTGGTCTCCTTCACTTAACATAATGCTTTTTTTTGGGTCTGATACTAACATTGTGTAGTATTAACTTACATTTGTTCAGCTTCAGGGAAAAATGGTCTTATATATACAATTCTACCCGTATTCATATTTCACATAATATATTTTTATTTCACATAATATATATAGTTCCTTATTGGACAATCATATAGTATTTTCCTTTTGTGTCTGGCTTGCTTCACTCAACTTAATGTCCTCCAGGTTCATCCATGTTGTCAGAGGTTTCACGACTTCATTTCTTCTTACCACTGCATAATATTCCATTGTGTGTATACTCCACAATTTATTTATCCATTCATCAGTTGATGTACACCTGGGTTTTTTTCCCAGCATTTGGCTATCGTGAATAACACTGCTATGAACATCGGTGTGCAGATGTCTATTCATGTCACTGCTCTTAGTTCTTTTGGGTATATACCTAGCTATGGTATTGCCGGGTCCCGTGGCAAGTCTATATTCAACTTCTTTAGGAATTGCCAAATAGTTCTCCACAGTGGCTGTACCATCCTGCGTTCCCATCAACAGTGAAGAAGTGTTCCTATCTCTCCATATCCTCTCCAACATTTACAGTTTTCTGACTTTTTAATAGCGGCCAGTCTAATAGGTATGAAATGATATGTCATTGCAGTTTTGATTTACATTTCTCTAATCACTAGTGAAGTTGAACATTTTTTCATGTGTTTCTTCACCATTTGTATTTCTTTTTTGGATAGTTGTCTTTTCAAGTCTTTTGCCCATTTAAAAATATATTTTTTATTTTTAAAAAGATATTTAGATTACATAAATATTACACAAAAAATATAGGGGATTCAAACATGCCCCCTCCCTACAACGCCCACATTTACCCACATTAACAACATCCTTCATCAGTGTGGTACATTCATTGTAATTGATGTACACATTTTGGAGCATTGCCACAAACCATGGATTATTGTTTACATTGTAGTTTACACTCTCTCCCACACAATTCTGTAGGTTACGGCAAGATATATAATGGCCTGTATCTGTCATTGCAATGTCATTCAGGACAATTCCCAAGTCCTGAAAATGCCCCTGTATTACACCTCTTTTCCCTCTCCCTGCCCTCAGAACCTCCACTGGCCACTGCCTCCACATCAATGATATAATTCCTTCCATTGCTAGAATCACAATATGTCTATAGTAGAATACCAGTAAGTCCACTCTAGTCCATAGTTCATTTCCCAATCCTGAGAATTCTGGGATGGTGATGCCCACTCCACCTCTAATTGAGAGGGGGCTTCAGTCCCATACGGCCAATGGATGGAACTCTCTTGCTTGTAGTTATAGACTTTCTTGGTTCCTTGGTATGGTGGTGGTCCATCATCCCATCCCTGTTAGTTGTCCTGGGTGAGTCCAATGAACTGGAGAATAGGTGTTGCAACTCCATTGAGGCTCAGCTTTTGCCCATTTTTTAATCGTATACTCTGTCTTTTTATTGTTGAATTGTATGATATCCTTTTAGATCATGGATATTAAACCCTTATCAGATATGTGATTACCAAATATTTTCTCCCATTGAGTTGGCTGCCTTTACACCCTTTTGAGAAAGTCCTTTGAGGTGCAAAAGTGTTTAATTTTGAGGACGTCCCATTTATCTATTTTTTCTTTTGTTGCTCATGCTTTGAGCGTAAGGTTTAAGAAACTACCACCTACCATGATATCTTGAAGATGTTTTCCTACATTTTCTTCTAGGAGTTTTATGGTTGTTGTGTTATATTTAAGTCCTTGATCCATTTTGAGTTAATTTTTGAATAAGGTGTGAGACAGGGGTCTTCTTACTTTCTTTTGGATATGGCCAGTTCTCCCAGCACCATTTGTTGAATAGACTGTTCTGGCCCAGCTGAGTAGGCTTAACAGCCTTGTCAAAAAATCGCTTGACTGTAGATGTGAGGGTTGATTTCTGAGGTCTTGATTTGGTTCTATTGGTCAATCTGTCTGTCCTTATGTCAGTACCATGCTGTTTTTACAACTGAAGCTAGGTAATATGCTTTAAAGTCAGGAAGTGAGAGTCCTCCAAATTCATTCTTCTTTTTTAAGACATTTTTTGCTGTTCAGGGTCCCTTAGCTTTCCAAATAAATTTGATTATTGGCTTTTCGATTTCTGCAAAAAAGGCTGTTGGAATTTTTACGGGGATTGCATGGAACCTGTAAATCAGTTTTAGTAGAATTGACATCTTACTGATATTTAGTCTTCCAATTCATGAACACGGAATGTCCTTCCATTTATTTAAGTCTTCCTCAGTTGCTTTTAGCAATGTAATGTAGTTTTCTGAATATAGGTCCTTTATGTCCTTAGTTAAGTTTATTCCTAAATATTTGATGGTTTTAGTTGCTATTACAAACAGAATTTTTTTTCTGATTTCTTCCTCAGATTACACATCAGTAGTGCATAGAAACGCTATTGATTTTTGCATATTAACCTTGTATCCCTCCACTTTGTTGAACTCATTTATTAATTCTAGTAGCTTTGTCGTGGATTTTCTAGATATAGGATGATGTCATCAGCGAATCACGAAAGTTTTACTTCTTCCTTTCCTATTTGGGTGCCTTTTATTTCTTTGTGCAGCCTAATTGTTCTAGCTAGAACTTCTAGCACATACTGAATAATAATAGTGACAGTGGGCATTCTTTTCTTGTTCCTGATCTCAGAGGGAAAGCTTTCAATCTTTCACCATTGAGCACAATGCTAGCATAGATTTTTCATATATGTACCTTATTATATTGAGAAAGCTTCCTTCTATTCCTATCTTTGGAGTGTTTTTATCAAGAAAATGTGCTGTATTTTGTCAAATGCCTTTTCTGCATCAATCGAGAGGATCATATGATTTTTCTTCTTCAGTTTATCAATGTGGTTTATTATGCTACTTGATTTTCTTGTGTTGAACCACCATTGCATACCTGTATCAAACCCACTTGATTGTGGGGTATAATTCTTTTAATGTGCTTTTGGATTCTGTATGCAAGTATTTTGTTGAGGATTTTTGCATCTATATTCTTTAGAGGTATTGGTCTGTAGTTTTCTTTTTTTGTAGTATCTTTATCTGGTTTTGATATCAGAGTGATGTTGATTTCATGGAATGAGTTTGGTGGCATTCTTTCCTGATCAATTTTTTGGAGGAGCTTGAGCAATATCAGTATTAGTTCGCCTTTGGATGATTGGTAGAATTCATCTGTGGAGCCATCTGGTCCTGGGTTTTTCATCTTGGGAGGTTTTTGATGACTGTTTCAATCTCTTCACTTGTTATTGGTTTGTTGAGGTCTTCTGTTTCTTCTAACATCAGTGTAGGTGGTTCATGTGTTTCCAGGAATTTGCCCATCTCATCTACATTTTCTAATTTTTTTTGGCATAGAGTTGTTCATAGTATCCTCTTATGATCTCTCTTATTTCTACAGTGTCATGGTAATGTCCCCCCTCTCATTTCTGATTTTATTTATTTGCATCTTTTCTCTTCTTTATTTATCAGTCTAGCTAATAGTTTGTCGATTTTGTTGATCTTCTCAAAGAACCAACTCTTGCTTTTGTTGATTCTCTCTACTGTTTTTTGTTCTTGATTTCATTAATTTCTACCCTGATCTTTACTATTTCTTTCCTTCAGCTTGGTTTGGGAATAGTTTGCTGTTCCTTTTCTAGTTCTTCCAGGTGTGCAGTTAAATCTTCTATTTTAGCTCTTTTTTCATTTTTAATGTAAGCATTGAGGGCTATAAATTTCCCTCTCTGCCTGCCTTTGAGGTGTCCCATAGTTTTTTTTTTTTTTTTTTTTTTTTTTTTTTTTTCAGGCAGGAAGTTTATTGGGAAGCTCTCCCAATGAAGGGGGTCTGAAGAATAGACTTCAGCTCCCCCACCAGCATGGCAGAGGTCTGAAGAGAGTTTCAGTCGTGGGAGGTGGTGGATATGAATTTATATAGTACATCAATAGGTGGGGAAACTGAGTACAGCCTGGGGCAAATGGCCAGGGGTGAGTGGGCTAGGAGGTCTTGGAATGTGGGAGGGGTTGGGGAGGGGGTGATGGCCTTTATCTGCTCCATTTTGTTTATTCTTGGGAGAGGATGAGCTGCCCATAGGCTATGACTTGCTCAGTGGGACAAGTGGGTTATGGCTGGAGGCTGCCTTTCCTTACCTATGCCACAGGCGTATTGATTCATGGCCCTATGACCTGTCAATCATTGCAACCATAGGTTTTGATATGTTGTGTTGTCATTTTCATTCGTCTCAAGATACTTGCTGAATTCTCTTGCCATTTCTTCTTTTGACCTACTGGTTGTTTAAGAGTGTGTTGTTTAGTCTCCATATATTTATGGATTTTCCCTTTTTCTATCCATCATTGATTTCCAGTTTCATTCTGTCATGATCAGAGAAGGTGTTTTGTATAATTTCAGTCTTTTTAAATTTATTGAGACTTGTCTTGTGACCCCACATATGGTCTATCTTGGAGAAGGATCCATGAGCACTTGAAAAGAATGTATATCCTGCTGTTTTGGGGTACAATGTCTGTTAGGTCTAGTTCATTTATCACATTATTCAATTTCTCAGTTTCTTTAGTTATCCTCTGTCTAGATGTTTTATCCAATACTGGGAGTGGTGTATTGAAGTCTCCAACTATTATTGTAGAGACATGTATTTCTCCCTTCAGCTTTGCCAGTGTGTACCTCATGTATCTTGGGGCGCTGAGGTTAGGTGCGTAAATATTTAGTATAATTATTTCTTCTTGTTGAATTGCCCCTTTTATTAATATATAATGACCTTCATTCCTTATAGCAGTCTTGCTTTTCAAATCTATTTTGTCCGATATTAGTACTGCTACTCCATCTCTTTTTTGGTTACTATTTTCATGGAATATCATTTTTCAACCTTTCACTTTTAGCTTGGTTGTGTCCTTATGTCTGAGGTGAGTGTCTTATAGACAAAATATAGATGGATCATAGTTTTTAATCCATTCTATCAGTCTGTGTTTTTTGATTGGGGAATTCAAGCCATTAAATTTAATGTTATAAGTGTAAAGGCATTACTTACTTCATCCATTTTGACATTTGGCTTTCAGTTGTCATTTCATACTACAGTCTTTTTTTTTTTTTTTACCCATTCTAATATTCTTCATTCTACACTTTTTTCCAAGTTTCTCACTCTCGTTTTTTTTCCAAGCTGCATCACTCCCTTTAGTATCTCTTATAAGTCTGGTCTTTTGGTAACATATTCTACCATTTTTTTTGCCTGTGAAGACTTTGAACTCACCCTCATTTTAAAAATAATTTTTTTCCCCAGATACTTAGATTATACAACTGTCATATAAAAAATATACGGGGTTCCTCTATGCCCCGCTCCCCACATCTCCCACATTTTCCCACATTTACAACATCCTTCATTAGTGAGGTACGTTCATTGCAATTGATGAACACATTTTGCAGCATTTACACTAAGTGTGGATTAAAGTGTACTTTGTAGTTTACACTCTCTCCCACACAATTCTGTAGGTTATAGGAAGATATATAATGGCCTGTATCTGTCATTGCAATATTATTCAGTACAATTCCCAAGTTCTGAAAATGGCCCTTTTCCCCTCTCCCTGACCTCAGAACCTCCAGTGGACAGTGCCTCCACATCAATGACATAATTTCTTCCTTTGCTAGAGTCACAATAAGTCTATAGTAGAATACCAGATGTCTACTTTAGTCCATAGTTCCCTAATCCTGAGGACACTGTGATGGTGATGTCCACTCCCCCTATAATTGAGAGAGGAGTGTGTTCCCATAGGGCCTATGGATGGGACTCTCTTCCTTGCAGTTGTAGAATATCTCAGTTTCTTGGTATGGTAGTTATCAATCATCACTTCCATGTCCTTTGTCCTGTCACACTTATTTTTGAAAGACAGCTTTTCTGGATACAGAATTCTTGGTTGGAAGTTATTCTCTTTCAATATCTTAATTTCATCATATCACTCTCTTCTCTCCCCCATGGTTTCTGATGAGAGGTCAGCACTTAATCTTATTGAGTTTCCCTTGTATGTGATGCTTTGCTTTTCTCTTGCTGCTTTCAAAATCTTCTCTTTATCTATGATAATTGTCATTCTGAATAATAGGTGTCTTGGGGTAGGTCTATTCATGATTATTCTGTTTGGAGTGTGTTGTCCTTCTTGGACAGTGATATTTATCTCCTTCAGAAGGGTAGGGAAGGTTTTAGTCATTATTTCCTCAAATATTCTTTCTCCCCCTTTTCCATTGTCTTCTCCTTCTGGGACATCAATAATACATATGTTTTTGTGTTTCACATTGTCATTCAATTCCCTGAGGCCCTGTTCCATTTTTTCCATTCTCTTCTCTTTCTGTTCTCCTGTCTTTTCCAGTTCAGATGTTCTGTCTTCAAAATCACTAATTCTGTCTTTAAGCATTTCAAATCTGCTCTTATGTGCCTCTAATGTATTTTTAATCTTATCCATTGTGTCTTTCATTCCCAAAAGGTCAGTTACTTTTCTTTACAGACTTTCAAATTGTTCTTTATGTTCACCCAGTGTCTTCTTAATATCCTTTATCTCTTTATTCATATTTTCTTTCAATTCTTTAAAATGATTTAAGAGAGTTATGTGATTATCATGATTAATTGTCTCAAATCCTGAGTCTCTTCAGGATATTTGGTTTGTTTGTTTGGCTGGGCCAACTCTTCCTGTCTTCTAGTATGGCTCATAATTTTTTGCTGATGTCTAGGCATCTGATATTTTGGTGAGTATACTCTGTTAGCTAATTTCTCTCTCTTGCCTATTGCTATTATTTTTTCACAGCTTTTTGATAGTGGTTCAATTTATCCTGTCTTTAAAATTGCCCAGCTTAAGTTACCAAAAAACCATGCCCAGGACTTGCTAATGGTGTGCACACTTTCTCCCAGGGATTGGGTAAAGAGAACTCCCAAAGCAGATTCTTTCCATTTAATTTCCAGACTGGCCAGCAAATGGCACCTACTGGTGCAGGTTTCCACAAAGGTATATCTTTCTCATTACTTCTTTGTTTTAGTCTGGCCAGAGCAGAAATTCAAAGTGGCCTCCACTGACCGAATTCACTGAAGAAAAATCTCTCCAACTCCCCCTCCCTGTCTCTCTGGCTTCTTCGTCTCTCTGTCCCTCAACCTCCTGGGAGCTGTGAAGTGATGTCCTGGTCTGCTGACCCCCAAAGCAGGTCCCTCTAGCACCTTTAGACCTTTTCTCTGCTGTTTTTGTGAGAGCACTGAGCCTTATCTGCTAACCAATGCCATATTCCCACAATTCCTATCAGAGTTTTCTTTTTTTTTTTTTTTTTTAGCTCTTATATTTATTTTTTAAAATATATATATATTTAAATTTAAAGATACTTAGATTACACAAATGTTACACAAAAAATA